>CAUYQV010090561.1:0-34938 GCA_963574575.1 Galagoides demidoff | reverse complement strand
GTTGTCAATTTTTTTGATACTTAAAAAAATAAGAAGTTAACTGATGACTCCATACTGAACCTCAGAGTCAAAGCATTCTATAATAGACATACTCTTATTTGACAATGTGAATGTTACTTTCTTTGCATTATTATTATTATTATTGCTTAGTATTTCAATGCAGCAATCGTCTGATTTCTTTTCTGAATGTATTTATCTTCATTCATTCTTTATGAGGTTTTTGTTTCTAGTCCTAATCTTAAACATGGTTATTCTTATTAAATTTTAAGCCTTTTTAGTTTTGTGAAGGCAAAAAGTGGAAACTTAATAAACACATGTATATGTAAAAAGAAAGGAAAAAAATAAAATATCTGTTCTACAATAACATAAAATAAATGATTCTTTAAAGGCAAAAAAAAAATAAATGTCTTCGAAATAAGTCTCTGGCTAACAGACTCAAAGCTAGAAATAATAATCCTGTCCATTCCATATAGAAAATATTTTGATTGATGCCCACTAAATCCTAAGCCTCATGGACATTCACTGAATCTCTGGTACACCTGGATACTAGAGCTCCAAGTCCTTAGCTTCAGAAGGAACAATTAGATTCCTTACCATCCTACAAATGTCAGAAGGTCTTGAAAATGTTACTACCAGGAGGCATGTGTGGCTCAAGGAGTAGGGTGACAGCCCCATATACCAGAGGTGGTGGATTCAAAACCTAGCCCTGGCCAAACACAGCAAAATAAAAAAGAAAAGAAAAGAAAATGGAATTACCTAGTTGGTCAAAATAGTATGTAAATCAATGAATTATGAGTATGAAAGCAGTGTTCTGGTTTCAATGAAAACTGTGAATGCACATACTGAAAATAAAAGGAGGTTCAACATTATTTTTATTGAATAAGGTGTGAACTTCAAACTATATAAGGTAAACAATATTGAAATAATATTCTCTGCCAGAATGCTATACATTTGATCTTCATTCAAGTAAACCCAAACTGAGTATCATAAAAAATGCCTGATAGATGGCTCAGCACCTGTACACAGTGGTTACAGCACCAGCCACATACACTAAGGCTAGCAGGTTTGAACCCAGCTTGGGCCAGCTAAACAATGACAACTGCAACAAAAAAATAGCCAGGAGTTGTAGCAGGTGCCTGTAGTCTCAGCTACTTGGGAAGCTGGTAGACAATAACCTCAGCAAAACTATTGTAATTCACAAAACCACAGGACTATTAAACTGAATCTTATTTTTTTTTTGAGACGGAGCCTCAAGCTATCCCCCTGGGTAGAGTGCCATGGCATCATAGCTCACAGCAACCTCCAACTCCTGGGCTCAAGCGAGTCTCCTGCCTCTGCCTCCCAAGTAGCTGGGACCACAGTCACCCGCCACAGCGCCCAGCCATTTTTTGGTTGCAGCCATCATTGTTGTTCGGCGGCCCGGGCTGGGGACTCGAACCCGCCACCTTAGGTGTACGTGGCTGGCACCTTAGCCAATTGAGCCGCAGGCGCCGAGCCTAAGCTGAATCTTATTACAGTCCTTAGTCAAGAGTCTGACATCACACCCATGCACAATTGCTGAAATCATTCTTCAAGTAGAGTTTGTGCAGATTCTTAGGTGACAGGAATTGTGCCACCACCTACTCCCAATGTGTTTTGTTGCAGTAGAGAAAGCCCCTTGCCTCCAGCCAAGCCCAACATAGCATGAAGACAGCCTGGCATGGGCAGGCTTGTAGAACCTGTGAGTACTAGATTGGGAAGAACTATGGATCTGGATCAATGAACTTGAATTCTCAAGCTGACTACATGACCATTGTGGTTCTAATGCTTATTCTAGGCAATCCAAGCTAATAGTGAAATAATGAGATGCCGTTTGAGCTCAAGTATCTCTCTGTGTTCAGAATATAGTGATAAGTTTTGACTTTACTGTTGATGTGGACTAAAGATGACGCTAGATGTGAATCAAGCAACCTGGAGAAGTTTGTGTCTTCACAAGCAGCACATACTCCTCTTACTTAGAGGAACAGCTAAAAGGGTTTTGCAAGTATTGCTGTGATGTTTATCTAAATCAGTGGTTCTCAACCTTCCTAATGCCACAATTCTTTAATACAGTTCCTATGGGTAGCGATCCACAGGTTGAGAACCACTGGTCTAAATGATGGCATGATATGTATTGGGCACTAACATCGCCAGCACACCACTGTTGGCTCTAAATACACATGGGATTTGGTTGCTGTTCTCCTAAGAGGTAGAATATGGTCTCCTTACACATGCCTGTTACATGAGTCTTATTTGTCTGTATCTCCAGGACGCAAAGGCAGAGAGGAGAAGCAAAGAGAGATAAGCTTTCATAAGTTAAGTGTTACTGTGGATGTGAATAGGCTGGGGACTACTTCTTGAAATATTTGGAGTTTGGATTGAGGACTCTGAAATTTAGTAAGTACATACTTCTGACACTGTTTTGCCATCATAAAGAATGTTTGCATTTGGCAAGAAAACATAAATAGAATCTGGACAGATGGAAAGGATAGAAGAAATCACTTATAGGGGCATTGTTAATAGGAGCATACTGTTCTTTAGGGAATGGTGATCAATATGTAAATGAGTTTCATTTCTTCTGCTACCACAGGTCATGGTCATAGTATCCCTCAATAAGCATTATAAAACTGGAGTCTCTGAACAATAAGCAACATGTGTTGTGGCGTTGCACTGCAAGTAGTCAGGCATAACTGAAGTGGCTAGTAAAATTTTGCAAGGTAATTTAGAGTCAATGCTACCAAACTGCAAAGTAGGAAGGGCCAATTAGATCAGCCCTGCGGGATAAGTTAATTAAGGAACGTCTTGCTGTCTGGAACTTTCTCTTGCAAATATGTCCCATGCTGCAGGGTCAAAATACAATAAAACAATGGAGAGGGAGAGTTAAAAGAAATGCGAGGAGCAAGCTAGAGAGAAGAGGGAAGCAGCAGAGTGCACTTAGGCAGTATGAGAAAGAGTTGATCTTTAAATCTACCATTTCATTTCTGCATAATAATTCAACTCTAATTTTTTCTGTAGACTTGATATCAACTAAAACTTGTGAGGTGGTAACCAGCGATTACAAACCTACTTAAAATCCATGTGTCATCTTGCAGCTCTTTTAAAAGTAGGTGACTATAGTGTCTTGACATTTACATTCACATTCCAGTTTTTGCATCCTATACACATATGAGAAAATAATGCATCTTAGCTTCAACAGTGCAGTGAAAGGAGATGCAGATTTAAGCCTTTGATTACCTGTCAAACTGCATTCATTCATTTTTAAAGAGAGATATGATGCAAAAATGCCCAAACTTTAATATAGACCTTATCATAGGGACAGGGGTATGAATGTTTACTACATTAAATTGTGCCTTATGTTCCTGTTCTATAATCAAGCAAAAGAAACAAACAGAAATTCTACTCTTTAAGTCCATTTCCTCCAATTTTTACCTTTTGTTATTTCCATCATATTTTTACACTATCTATCAAAAGCTATTGTTATTTCTGATGTTTGCCTTTTCATCTTTCTAGGCAGGAGATAAGTGGTTAATTCACCACAATTACAGCAATACAGTATTCTGTACTTGTGTCCTTACTCTTATGATGGAGTTGGATACTTTCAGAAGATTTATTACTATTCATTAATATTCTTTTCTTTCAGGTTAAAAAACTCCTTTCAATATTATGTGTACAATAGTCAGGTGGCAACCAAACCCCTCAGCTTTTGTTTGTTTAGGGAATTTTTTACTTCTCCTTCATGTTTTAAAAAATATTTTTACAGAACATTCTAAGGTCAGTGGTTTTTCCTTTACCTTTTCTTATTCTTTCTTTCTTTGTTTTTGTTTTTGTTTTAGCATTTTGAATCTATCATACCACTCTTTCCTGGTCTCCAGGCAGAAGTTCTCAGATAGGTCAGAGCTCCTTTATAGGTTTTCTTTCCCTTTTTTTTCTTTGCAGTTTTTGGCTGAGGCTGAGTTTGAACCCACCACCTCCGGCATATGGGGCCAGTGCCCTACTCCTTTGAGCCACAGGCACCGCCCTATAGGTTTTATTTTCTTTCCTTAGGACCTTTTCTTCATCTGTGACCTTCAGGAGTTTGAGCATTACATCTCTTGAGGCCTTGTTTGGGCTAAATCTGCTTGATGTTCTAGAACTTTACTCTGCTTGAATGTCAATATCCTTTTCTAGGGTTGGAAAGGGTTCTCTGTTGTTACTTCTTTTTGTTGTTGTTGTTACTTCTTGAATAAATTTTCTACCCAATCTTTCTACCTCTTCTTTAAAGCCAATAATAACTCTTCATTTGGTGTTCTAAGACCATATTCTAGATCCTGTGGATATACTCGTGCTTACTTTTTTTTCTTTCATTTTTATCTTCTGATTGTATATTTTCACATAACCTATCTTCTGGTTCACCAATTCTTTCTTTGGATGATCAGTTCTGCTGTTTGTGAATGAATCATTAAACTCTAGAATTTCTACATGATTTTTCTTATTTTTTAATCCTTTTGTTAAATTTCTCTGATAGGCTTCTGAGTTCCTTCTCTTTGTTGCCTTGAAGTTCATTGAGCATCTTTAGGACAGCTATTTTGAGTTGTTTGTCTGAAAGTTTACCTATGTCCATCACCCTGGGATTAGTCAAGGAAAACTTAATTTGACCATTTGGTGAGTTCGTGTTCTACTAGATGTTCTTGCCGCTTTGGGACGTTTACCGTCTAAGAATAAAAGAGTTAAGTACTTA
Source organism: Galagoides demidoff (assembly GCA_963574575.1). NCBI lineage: Eukaryota > Metazoa > Chordata > Mammalia > Primates > Galagidae > Galagoides > Galagoides demidoff. The sequence continues at coordinate 30,203 of CAUYQV010090561.1, read as the reverse complement.
TTTAACCATACAATATGGGCTTCTTTGAACCCATCCTTCTTGAAAAGGATTTCCAGATACTAAAAGGAAATTGAGTATTGTGATCGATGTTTCTGGTCATGGCAGCCCATCAGCACTGGGGTTGCTCCAACCTTGGTACTGTTGTGACTTTTCCAGGCTCTTGGTACCAATTGGTGAGCTTGTATAAGATACAAGAAGTTGCCTAGATTACAAGGCAAAGAAGACTCTCACTCTGTTCTTTCACTCTCTGTTCTGGGTTATTGGTGTTATGGGAGGGGAGATGTGGGCACTCCCTCATGGTCCCCAGTGTCAGGTTACATCTCAAGCCAGCTTAACCTCACCCAAAGCCATTGGTGACTGTGAGCTAGCTATGTCTGGTGGCTCTCTAGTCAGCAGGTGGTGACTACTGCCAGGACTTGGTCCTTCCATTCCAGGCAGCATGTTTCCTCCTGGCAGAGTGGGTCCAGAAATGCTGTCAAGTTCTAAGGCCTGGATCCAGGAGCCACAGGCGTCTGGTTAGTACTTCATGTTACTATATGGATGAATTGGTACCTAATTTGCAAAACAAAGCCCTCTGACCTCTTCCCTTTCCTTTCCTCAAAGTGAAGGCTCTCCCTGAGTGAAGCTGGATGAGGGGAGACACAAGTACTGTCTTGGCTGCAGCTTCTGGTGTCTCACTGGGATATGTGCACCCAAGTCCACTGGTTCTGAGCCAGCACAGTCATAGGAATTGCCAAGTACTGCAGGCCTTGTGTCCCAACTGCATGATGCCAACTCAGTTTGCATTACCCTCATACTGGGCTTCTTAGACTCAATGACTAACCAATGCATGAGGATGTACAGCTTAACTCTCTTGAATGATGGAAGGGGCAAGCTCTATAGTGCAATCTATGTTCCAGAGCCCCCTGCAAGATCATCCTGGGGCTAGACTTTGCTGGAATCATGTTCTTCATTTTCTAGTCTCTCTCTATCCTTCTTTCCCCATTCTCTTATATGCTCCTCCTGACAGCAGTCCTTGCTACTGGTAATCACATGCCCATGAATCCTGATCTAGCATTCTGCTTCTAGTGAACCTGGCCGAAAATTACACAAATGATCTCAATTTCAACATGGATTCAAAATTCACATTTTGAGCCAAGCCTACATTGAAGTAATGAGAAATGCAATTTGAAAGTCATCATCTAGATCAGTGATTCTCAGACCTCACTGTGACTGATATCATCTGGCAGAAGTCTTACAATATGAATTCCTGATTTCTATCCTGGACCTTCTTAAACAAAACTCCAGAAGTGTGATATATGAGTATAAACTTTTTCACATTCCCTCTGGTATTTCTGATTATCAAGATTTTAGAAGCCATTGGTTTAGACAACTCAGTGACATTGTATGTTTAGATACATCTCTCTCCAAACTGTGGATCATGCAAAATGAAATTTTGATTTTCTGCCCAATAATACAAGTCTATGATTTAGGTAACTAATCCTTAAAAACAATATTGCTTAATTATAAATGGTTATCTGCATATTAAATGAATCCTAGAATGACTATTTATAATTTTATAGACTATTTATGAAATTGTGACATAAAATTCCTGAATATAGTACATTATTAATTGATTCCAAATTATGCATTAATCAAAATTATATTCAATATACACATTATACATGTTTGTTACTGTATAGTCAGAGTGAACCAGGTGACAACAAGGCTATAAACACCACCAAAATGTTAATGACTTAACACAATAGACATTGGTTTCCTGTTCATACAAAGACCTCAGCATGCCTGGTAACCGCATCAGGGCAGCTGTCCTCCAGGGCCACTATTCAGCAGGGCAGGCAGCTTCCCTCTTCAGGCAACATCCATCCCAACCTAAGGCTTAGAGTTCCCTGTTCATAAGGAGACTCACACTGGAACATAAATGCTGTGTTTCTATCCAACCCTGATCAATCCATTAATCACATGGGCCACAGCCCATAAGTCAGAATAGTCACATTATCCTGCAAGAAGCACAAGTTCAAGGACACGTTGTCCTGCTGTCTGTCCAGAATGCAAAGACGACTGTATATCATGGAGACTACCAATGTCTACAACAATTATTAAATAAAATTTGGAAGATTCCTTAGAGGAAAAAAGAATATGTACATACACATATTTCTATATTAAATATAAACACATACCATTACTACTCTTGGGTATTAGTTTATTGTCATGGAATCATTGAAAATACAAATTTATTCTGAAGTGATATGCTTTTAAAAAATAAAACAGAAGTTATTTTAAAATGTTTATATATTTTAAAACACAGATTCTCACTATAGAATATTTTTAAATCTATCTATGTACATTGAAGAAAAGTAAAAATCTTAGTAATCTCACCCCCATAAGAAAACTCCATATGATATTTAACCAAAAATGGAATCACACTATTAGCACAGGTTGGTACTACGATATTTGCACATTCACCTTTTGATTTCAATTTGTGAATGGCCATAAATTTTGATACCAGGCAAGGTACTTCTCTCTGGGTCTATGTTACATTAGAACAAGAATATTAGAAGAGGCAGTCTATATGATGCCATTTCACTCTAGTGATTTGTGAACATATAAAATATAAGATACCCATACATGAGACTTTCACTCCCTCACCTCTCTCCCACAGGCTACACCCAAGATCAGTTGTACCTTAGAGAATAAAGACTTAGAACCAGTCTTTATGATTGACACCACGACTTTCAGGACCCAAAACAGCTCCCAGAGGTAGGAATCCTGTTTGACAAAGCCATATAGAGTCCTTAACTGCTTCCACTGTAATGATGAAATCTCCTGATCTAAGATTCGATCATCACAGTGCCCACTATTACACACTCATGCTAAAATTCTTCCATAATTTTTGTTAAAATTCTTGGCAAATTTTTGCTATTAATAAATTTCAATTTTTAATTGATGTTGCTATTATAACTTGAAATTTATTAATAGTGTCATCTCTGGTTAGAAAGGAACAATGTAGTTAGTTTCCCACAATAAAATGTAAACTCATAAAACAAGGACTTTGTTTTGTTCAAAACTGTATACTCTGTCATTTAGGAAAGTTTCTGGTACATGGAAGGTACTCCATACATATTTGCTCATTTCAATCTAATCTTACCCCTCCATTTTCCACATATATATTCTCATCTCCAGCTACTGAGAGCTGATTACATCATGAAAAAAACATTTCATTGTTTCATTGAGAGACAGCTACAATTGGAGGAGACAGATGTTGAACTCAATAAATCCTCTATCCCAAATGCCACAGCAGTTATTGAGGAGCAGATGAATGAGCATGCCAAATGGGCAACAGTCAGCTCTGAATGTGGAGACACAGGACTCAGGGACAATAGCCTTACCATATGTAGACTATATTTTACTTCAAAGGATATTTGTACCTACTCTTTATCCTACTATGAGGATTAGAGCAAGGTAGGATTGGTTGAAAAGCAGAGCCTTTTCTGCAATTTATACTTAGACGGCTAATGTCTTGCTTAAATCATCACTTCTTCATCCCTGAAGTTCAGACCTGTAGAATCTAAACATGATACTGGACTTGAGGAATAATTCAGTAGAGGTATTTAGGTCTTGTCATCAGTCCTTTCTACTTTAAAGAATTAAAAGGAAAGAATACTAAACAAGGCAAATACTTGGAGCATATCAAATATCATGAGAATGGTGGGAAGAAATCTCACAATTATGATTTCATTAGAAACCAGTCAAGACTTAGAAGAGGGAAAACCAAAGACCTTGAGATTAACATCATGGCTTTAAGATGAGGGGTCTCAGGGCCTTGCTGACCTGACATTAGAGTAGTGGAGAAGTTTTGTGATGTGCTTCCTCACTGTCTAAATTGCTGGCAGCCTCCTTGTAAATTGATAAGGCAAGAAAGAACTCAAAGAGTGTTCATCACTCCCTCACTCTTTTATTTTAGTCTTGGAGAAGCTGAGGCCAAGATGAAAAGAAATCATTATACTTGCCCAAAGTAAATGACTATCTAGTGATGGCACCAAAAGTAAAAACCAGGATAAAATTAGATAAATTCACTATTTAATTGTTTGGCTGGTGAGGGCTAATCTTTAGAAGTGAACCTTTGGACTTAGGGCAACTTAAACTATATTGGTGATAAAGACTGGTCTTTGCAAAGCAGTGATGACAATTTATCTCAGACAAGAAACAGAAGTGAAGAAAGTGAAGGAAGTGAAAGAGAGGGGTAATGAACAAAGGAGAGTAGAAAATTAAAGTTTTCTGTGGACCTTGTCTGCAGGCAGCCTCTGTTGCTGCTCTGTCTTCCTAGCATTTATTTATGCTGAGTTGTTTGAAGTACTGATTTTGTCCAAAATCAAAGATAAAGGATAGACTTTTCAAGCACAAAGCACATTTTTCTTCCAAGGTATTAGATAAATTGTAATTCAAGGACAAAAGATTTAGCAGTGAGCAATCCCTCAAAAACCATCTGCAGAACAATTAAGGACTGTCAATAGCACAACTCATTTTTGAAGTGCCCATTGGAGGGACTTGGAAGCCAAGGCTGAAAGGGCCCTAGAATCATAGTATTCAAATACTTCCCTTTGCACATGAAGAATGTGTGGTCCTTGGAGGAACAAACAGTCATAATTCACATGCTTGAAGATACCAGACAAATGAAACAAGCTGGGGTCAGATAAGGGATATGTTAAATATGTTACATGAAAATGTGTGATGTGTTGATAACTGGCAAACAGCACATACCCTCACTGATTAGAATAAGAGTAAGGACTATGGAACCCTGGACATGCCCTGCTCAAAGGGACAGTGAGTACCTACCAAGCTCCGTTTTGTTACTGTCATGTGATGACATAGACTGAAAATGCCAAATCGGATATTTTTTAATATGGATTTTTAGGCTGGGTGCCTGTGGCTCAATCAGCTAAGGCGCCAGCCATGTACACCTAAGGTGGAGGGTTCAATCCCCAGCCTGGGCCCGCCAAACAACAATGATGGCTGCAACCAAAAAATGGCCGGGCGTTGTGGTGGGCGCCTGTGGTCCTGGCTACTTCAGAGGCAGAGGCAGGAGACTCTCTTGAGCCCAGGAGTTGGAGGTTGCTATGAGCTGTGATGCCATGGCACTCTACCCAGGGGGATAGCTTGAGGCTCCGTCTCAAAAAAAAAAAAAAATATGGATTTTTAACTTGAAATGCCCCATTTTTTCATAGTGGCAACTAATGCGAATTCATTATTGGCCAAAGATAACCCTGGCAGAGACTGAATTTGGCCTCAGGCTTCTGGTTTGTACCCATTTGCCCAGCAGACAGTATGGTAGTAGGAAGGGGCTTTCATAGTAGTTCCACTGTGGTCAGAAATGAAAACTGCTGACATATTCCTTATGAACATAGATGTAAAATCCTCCAAACTACTAGCAAACCTAATTGAACACTATATTAGATACTAAAAGGATTGCAAACCATGATCAATTACAATTTATCTGAAGAAACCAAGAGTAATTTAATATAAAACACTCCATCAGTATAATACTTCATATTATTAAAATGGTGAAACTCATGCTATTATCTTAATTGATATTGATTTCAAGAAATGAAATGACCAAAATCCCTGTCATGAATAAAACTCTCAAAAACCTAGAAATAGAAGGGAATTTCCTCAAAATGATAAAACATATGAAAAACCAACAGCTGACATCATACTTAACAATGACAGGCTGACAGCTTTCCACCTAAAATCAGGAATAAGACAAAATACCTGCTTTCTCCACTGCTAGTCAACAGAAGCTGGAAATACAAGAAAAAGAAGCAAAAGGCCTCTAAATTTGAAGGGAAGAAGTCAAGCTATCTTCACCCACAGAAGCCATTTACATATACAATAAATTACAAAAATATGCACAAGAAAGTTAGAATAGCTAATAAACAAAATCAGTAAATATTCAGGATGAAAGATCAACATACAGAATTATGTTCCTAAATACCAACAATGTACAACATAAAAATGAAATTAATAAAATAATTCTATACACAACAAAATCTGAAAAGATACTAAATTTAAATGAAAAGGTGAAGGACTTATATAGGAAAACCACAAGACAACGCTGAAAGAAATTAATGAAGACCTAAATAAATAGAAAGGTACCCCATCTTTTTTCATTTTGCTCTTATTCTTAATAAGAATTAGTTTTTATTAAGATGTCAACACTACCATCATGCAACTATGAATTCAGTCCTACAGACTTAGTGCAACTTCTATCCAAACTTCCAGCAGCTTCTTTGTCCATATTAAGAATCCAGTCTTCAAAATTGAAATGGACTGCTGAGATCCCAAAGAGCAAAAACAACCTTTGAGAAAGAAAAAAAATGTGGGAGGACTCACATTTCCCAACCTTAAACTTACTACAAAGCAACAGTAACCAAAACCATGTGCTACTGGCATAACAAGACACGGTGACCAATTAAACAGAAGTAAGTGTTCAGAGATAAATCCACAAATCTACAATCAATTGATTTTTGATAACGATGTCAAAAATCAGCATGTCTAGACAGTGCTTTGGAGAGAAGACAGTCTTTTCAACAGATGATTGTATAACAACTAAATTTCCACAAAGTATAATTTTGGACCCCTACCACTTACCATATAGAGATATTAACTCAAAATGTATCAATGGCTTAAATACAAGATCTAAATATAAATAACTCTCAGAAAAAAACATAGACATATATCCTCATGACCTTGGGCATGGCAATGAATTTTAGTCATGACACAAAAACATGAATAACAAAGGGAAAATAATAAATAATTTTGATGTTAGTGTAATTAAATCCTTTTATTCTCCAAAAGACATTTATTAAGGAAGTAAAACATCAGACTATACAATGAGAAAAATATTTAGAAATCATATATCTGATCAGGATTTCATATCTGATTCACATATAATGAATTCCTATAATTCAACAACAAGAAGGCATATAACCCAATTTAAAAAGAAAAAAACCGGCAAAGGACTCAAGTAGATATTGCTCCAAGATAACACACAAATGATTAATAAGCATATTAAAAGATAATCAACATCATTATTCTTTAGGAAAATGGAAATCAAAATTGCAATGAGAAACCATTTAACTCTTACTAGGCAAGTTATTAAAAAACCCCAGAAAATCATAAGTGGTGGTGAGCATATAGACAGCTCAGAACCCTCACATTCTGCTGGGAGGAATGTAAAACGGTACAGCTCCTATAGAAAAGAGTTTGGTAGTTACTTAGAAAGCTAAATATAGAATTAACATATGATCCAAGAGTTCTACATCTATGTATATACACAAAATAATTAAAACCATACATCCATACAAAACCCTGCCCAAAAATGTTCATGGCAGCATCATTCAAAATAGATGAATAGTGTAACTAACATTAAGTGTTCACCAACTCATGAATGAATAAAGAAAATGTGGTCTCTGCATACAATGGAATATTATTCAGTCATAAAAAGCAATGAAGTTCTGTTATATGCTACAACTTGGGTGAACTATGAAAATATGATGTAAAGTGAAATAAGCCTCACAAAAAGAAATGAATATTGGAGCTTTCCATTTACATCAAATATCTAGAATAGAAAATTCATAGAGGCAGAAAATAGGAAAATAGATTGGGGCTTCCAGAGTTAGAGGAAGAGAGAAGGGTAGGAATTTTTTTGTTTAATGGGTAGACTTTGTTTGGTGAGGAGAAAAAGGTTTGGAAATACATAGAGGTGATAAGTGCACAAAAATGTAAAAGTATTGAAGCCACTGAATCACAAACTTAAAAATAGTGAGGATGGCGAGTTTTACCATCCTCACTGTGTATATTTGAGCATACTTTCAAAACATGTTATTCCACAAAGCAAACTCGAATTAAAATCATCTGTGCTAGAGAGGGCATTGGCTTGTTATTTCACATCCAAGTCCATTGGTTAATAATCTTCCTTACACATTTCACCACTTCAAACACCTCTCTTCAGCTGCACAGCCACTTCTCTCTCCTTTAACCACCTTTACCAGTCTTAACATAGAAGGGCCATTCTCCCCTAAATTAAGAGTAATTCAGTTCAGCAGTAAATCTTCTCCCTAAAGTATATGTTTAAATTATTTTAGGTACTACTGACCCTCCATGGATTTGAGCCATAAAAGTGGCCATCGTTAGTTGTTTATAATGATTGTTCTAATTAGTCAAATAGAAGCCATAGCTACTATACAATAATTACAAAACTATTATACAATAACTGTTACACATAGAATAAGTATTTCAAACTTGACAGGGCTTTTCATACAGGAAAAAATGATGAAGGAAACTATCTTTATTACCGTGCATGTATAAGAAGGCTGTCAGGAAATTATCCAGATATTGCTAATATAATCTTTCATATTACATACATAGGTACTTTCCAGAAGGCCTTTGTACATTCCAGTAATTTTAAATTTCCTTAAAAAAAATTTTGTTTTACATTTAACCCAAATCCTCGTCTATGCTCAGATGCCATTAATTTCAGAGGCCAATTCATTCGTTCACTTGTTAATCACAAGTTTTTTGAATACACACTGCATCCCCAGTATGAAGCTAAGCACTGAGGGCACGGCAATGAAGTATAGAAAAGTATATCCCATCCTCAAAAGGTTGACACACTGAGACATTTAAGAGGCATGACCATGATCACACCTCTATGAGCAAGGAGTCACATTCTAATCAAGGCCCCAAAGCAAAGTCTTTATTCTTGTTGGTAAATAAGGCCTTGATGGCCCATGAGTCAAGCCCAGGGCTTCTGATTTCTTATCCCATAAGAGGAAAACTCTGTTCTCAGGCACAAGAAAATCTAGGCTCAGAGTCCTATTTCTATCGCATCCAGCTTATACAGATTGTCCCCTCCTGCCACCTGTTCACAAGATTGCAGGACATTGTAGAAGAGTGAGTAGTAGGGTTGGGGCTTTACAATACTCCTGTATCAATACAGGGCAGGTACTGCAGTAGAATGAGCCCAGGCTTTAGAGTCAGTGAGAACTGAATTTGACTCCATGTTCCAGGACTCCAGGGTCCTTAAGAAATTACTGCAAGCCTCTGCTCTCCTCCCCTGTATCACAGGGACAGTTATCCCCACAGAGCAAGGGATGCTGAGAATCAGAGACCATGCAGCTGGTGTCCAAGTCTCTCTGTGTTCCCAGGGGCACCAGTGTAGGATATCTGAATACGATCCAACCTTCTCAGCCTGGAAGGCAGAACTCACACCAATCAATGGAAGAGAAAGGAATCTTCCATTTTCCTGTGACTTGGTGACCCTGACCCCAAATGTGCTGATCTCACCATTGCCCTGGCCAGGCTGATTGTGTTCTGGCTCCATGGCTTCTCCACTTGCCACCTTCTCCATCTATATCTCAGTCTCTCTGGGGCCACTTGCTCTTCCTCTGCTTCCACATTACCAGTTCCCTGAAGAACCTCACCAACTTTTCCCATCTCCATCTTCATCTACCTTTTTCCTCACTGCAATGCTCTCTTCCTATCTTGCAGGCCTGAGCATGCTGAGTCCCATTAGCACTGAGCACTGCCTATGATCCCTGCGGCCCATCTGGTACTGCTGCCACCTGGGCTACCTGTCAGCTGATGTGTGTGCCCTGCCCTGGGACCTTACCCTGCTGAAGAACAGACTCAACAGACTGTGGCTTCCTGGGTGGTAAACATGAGGATGGTTGGTGTCAGGCATCTTAGTTTTCCAGATGCACATGGCTTATTTGGGGGCTTGTGTATGGTTCTCTCTGGGGCCACCCAGGCCCTGTTGATTAGATCGTGTGGGGCCCCAACTGGCACAGCTGACTAGGCTGAAAGTGACCCTCATGTTCACAGTGCTGGTCTTCTTCCTCTTATGTCCTGCACACAAGCATCTGCTGGTTTATACTGAACTAGATTCAGAATTATTTTCACACATTACCTTAATCTGGTTTCAGTTGCCTGTCCTCTATTGACAGCGATGCTTACCACATGATTTACTTCTTTGCAGGCTCTTACAGGCAGTGGCAGCAAGATGGGCTCTGCAGAACACTCCTGAGTTGGCTGAATGCAGAGATTCTCTTCCTCAGGGAACCCTGGAATTGTCAGAACGTAGATAGGTTCAGTGAGAAACAGCATCTGCCCTGGCCAGTAAAAGATATGACTCTGAGAGCAAACATGGCCTTGAGACATTTGGTAAGTACCTACTCTCCTCTCAGCCTCCTACCTCTGAAATACCTTACAGATTCTCCAATGTTTTCAAATGGACTTTTTAACCTGGCCTTTTAAGTTTTCCTAAGAAGGCATTAGCCTGGAAGGAGAATGTCTCCAATCCTTCTTGACATTACCTATAAATTTATCATGTTATCTTCCTCTTAATCCTTCTTGCTGATTGATTTTCCTTTTTAATTTTCTTTGCAATGAAAAGAGTCCATGATGGTTCTTTTTTTTTTTTGAGACAGTCTCACTATGTCATCCCAAATAGAGTGCTGTGGTGCCACAGCTCACAGCAATCTCAAACACTTGGGCTTAAGCAACTCTCTTGCCTCGGCCTCTCAAGTACCTGAGACTACATGTGCTCATCATAATGCCTGGATATTTTTTGGTTGCAGTTGTCATTGTTGTATAGCAGGCCCAGATTGAGCTCGAACCTGCCAGCCTCGGTGTACATGGCCAGAACCCTACTCATTGATCTACAAATGCCAAGCCAAGAGTCCATGACTTAAAATCCAAATCTCTTATTTATGAATATTTTCCAACTAACAGTGTGGGAAAATGAAATTTTTGTTTTCTTCTCAGACTGCGTTTCCCAGACATCATGTTTTTCCATTGAGGCATGGCTTTTGATGGAAAGCTTGGTTCTCAGTAAGAAAATTCTGCTACTTATAAGTCTCATTCAAAATATCTGAGTTAGGAAAAATAGTGTCCCTAGAGACAAAGATATCTGCACAATAAAAGTCTAAGAAATTGAGTTTATAAAAACCCCTCTGGTGGCATTTATACATGTTATGGTGACAAGTTGGCCTTGGGTTATAGAAAACTGTGGCCTGTGTTCTTAATAACTGATAACTGTTTATTAACTTCTTGCCTCACCAGTGTAGAGTCTATAAATATGTCCCACTAGGGTCCTGATAGGCCGATGACAAGTGTTAGTTTCAAAGTAGAATTTGTCTTGAAAAGCACTTATTTTTAGTTTACAGATTTCTTCAGTTATAGGAGAACTCTGTATATCTCAGAGTTTGGTACATATACACCTGGCTGAGTCTTTCAGTGAAAGTTCTAAGAATATAAGACCATCAAGTGTTATAGGCCCATTGAGAAGAAGTGAGGTTATAGAATTGCCAGAGCCTAAATCTTTTACTATTTCCATTGAGGTATCTGTTTTCATAATAAAGTGGTAACGTTTGACTTTACCACCACTGGCAACTGAATGTGGAAGTGCTTCTCAGGAAGCCTGAGAAATGCGTGTCTTTATACGATGACTATAATCACAGTAAGCACATACTCTGCTTACCTACATGGAAGGTACCAAGAATTCAAGGAAATGGCTGTGATGCTCCTTATGAATGATGGTGTGGTACGTGTTGGGCAACAGTATTGTCAATGCACTAATGTAGATGGAATTTGGTGCTGTTCTCATGGAGCTACAGTAGAGTGTGAAAGAGGAGAACTCCTTACACCTGCCTGTCATGTGGATCCAACTATTCTGAATCCTCCAGGGTGTCCAGAATGCAAATGAAGAGATGGGGAGCAGAGGGAGCAGATTTCATTAGGAAGGTGAGATTAGGTAAGTCTTTCTAATATATTCAGAATGGAGTCAGAAAACTCTGCAATTTACCCAACATGTATCCCCTGTCACTTCTGTCAGGCACATAGTTTTTGAAGTAGGCAAGAAATGATAAATAGGATCTGGAAGGTGGAAATGGGAGAGGAGGCAGTCCACAGTGGCATTGTTAATAACAGCATAGAGTTGGTTTAGGGAATAGTGATCAGTCTGTAAATTAACTTCTTTCCTTGTGCCACCCCAAGCATTTGGTTACGGCTGCAAGTTCCCTCTCTTAAGGCAATCATAAAGTCATAGTGCTCACAACAATGTCTGCCATGGCATTGAAGTGATAGGGGTTGGCATAAGTTTTGCAAAATAGGTTGAAGTCAGCTCTACAATAGTATGGAGTCTGGATACTGGTGAGGGCCAGCTAGACCAGCCAGCTCAATCAGTTATAATGGCATCATTCTGCTCCCCACACATTGGGCCATCCTGACAAGGGCATAAAACACAGGTTATTAAAACAAACAAACAAACAAAAAAAACTAGGGAGGTGAAACAATAAGAAGTAGGAATTTTAGTGGGAGGATAAAGAAGCAGTAAATGCACACACCTCCAATGTACTCATTTTGCTTGCACAAGGCCCAAATTGAGAAAAGGCAAGATAGTTCATCTTTAAATTAACTTCAATCTTTTATTCTCTATATAAAAATTTAACATTAAACTTCTTAAAAGACTTGATACAGACGATAGCTTAAGAGTGAGTAATGAAATTAAGTAAATGAGATGAGGTATATATTAACCAGTGCGATATAAATGTTCGTAATTCTATATGAAATCAGCACATTGTACCCCATAAATGCACTAATGTATATATGATCTATGTGTTTATGATTTAACAAAAAATAAAATAAATTGTATTCTGAGAGAAAAATAAAAGAGTAATGAGTTATCAAAACCTTCCCATTCAAATTTTATGTCACCTCACACATATTTTGTAATGCAGTATCTAGAGTCATGACATTTAGGTAAATTTTCCTGTTTTAACGGTCTACTACACATATGAAAGAATAATGTGTATTACTTTCAGACATGTGGAGGAGATCAGGAAAAAGAGAGATGCAGGGTTCACCCTTTACTTGTACCCGTAAAATTACATTTATTCATTTTTAAAAGAGATTGGAAGGAAACATGATCAAAATTCCACATGTGCTGTAGAGGGTGTGTGAATGCTTATAATATTATATTGTGGCCTGTGTGCCTGATATACAAACATCTCCAGCATATTGCTACCCCTATTCTTGGTGATTTCAGTATTCATGGAGGTAATCAACCCAACTAACTGATCTTTCAGTTCTTTAACTTTTCCTTCTCAATTAGTTGAAGACTAACAAGAAGTTACAAACACAGTGAATCCTTCCTGTATACCCAATCACCCAGCCTATACCCATGGTGAAATATTATATAAGCAGGCTTGGTGCCTGTAGCACAGTGGTTACAGTGCCAGCCACATACATCGACGGTGGCAGGTTTGAACCCGGCCCGGGCCAGCTAAACAACAATGACAGCTGCAACAAAAAAAATAGCTGGGCATTGTGGCAGATGCCTGTAGTCCCAGCTACTTGGGATGCTGAGGCAAGAGAATCACTTTAGCCTAAGAGTTTGAGGCTGCTGTGAGCTGTGACGCCATAGCACTCTACTGAGGGCAACATAGTTAGACTGTCTCAAAAAAAAAAAAAAAGAAAGAAAGATTATATAAATAGACTATATTATCTAAACTACAAGATTGACATTGGTTCAACTCAGTTATTATAAAAGCAATCTTACCATATTTCAGCACTATTTACATGCGTGTATTCTTTCAGGAGTGGGATATTCCTGAGTCTGTAGTTTTTACAAGATTTTGTTACATGTGTGGAGTCATATAACCAGCACCACATTGAAGATACTGAACTGTTTCTTCACTACAAAAGAACTCCCATGGGCTTCCCCTATTAAAGTGTACAATACATGCCTCTTCTCCAAACCCACTAACCATTAATTTATCCTGTGTCTATAATTTGATGATTTTAAACATGTTATGTAAATGGATTCATATACCATCTAACCTTTTGAGTTTGGATTATTTTACTCAGTATAATGTCCTCCAGATCCATCCAAGTTATTGCAGGTAGAGTTGTTGGTATTTTATTTACCATTTTACTTGCGACCTGGCAGTGTATGAAAGATCTTATTCAACATATATAACTATCAGTATTTGATATTTTAGCCACTTAAGAAGCTAAAGAGTGGTACTATGTTGTGATATTTTCTTAACAGCTAGTGATGTGGAACAACCTTTCATGTGCTTATTTGCCAACCATGTCTCTCCTTTAGTGAAGCATCTTTTGAAACCTCTGGCCCTGGTTGAATACAATTCTCCACTCACTCCATGTCTATTCCCAAGGAGCTGAGTGTGGCTGGAGAACAACACACAACCATGCCCAATGATTGCACTTTAAATTGAGATTTTGACCCTTAAATGTCCATTTAGCTTTCCCGAGCAATCACATAATGTTTTTAAAATTGCCTTTCAGTCCCCAAAGGAAATACGTTATATCCTCTCCGCCCTTCTGAAACTGCCTCCTCACCCTTTCATCACTCTCAGGTAATGTTCTGCTGAGAACTTCCCCATCTCTCCAGACATATCTGCTGATGTGCCTTTTAGCCCAATTCTCTGCCTTCTCTCCCATGCCAGGAAATGGGCTCTGGAAATTTCTGATGGAAATCAGTATTTCCACTGTGTGCTGTTGTTTCCTGTGTCCTCTCCTCAAACACTTTAGATAATTACTACCTCTCCCTCTGGAGTCTTCAATGAGTCCTTCCTTAATGGACTGTTCCATAGCACTTCAAACAGCTTATTCTATTTCCTAGCTTAAAACACCACCCAAGTCCATGTTCCCCTCCATCCATGGCCTGATAGTTCTTCTATCTTTTACAGAAAATCTCATAAGAAAGAGTTTTACCCATTTACCCCTTTATCTGTACCCCCACCAGATAAGAGTGAAAATCCATGGTTCTCACTAGCTTCACACAGTATGCTCTCAAACCTTTTAGGCTTTTATATGAGAAATAGTTAAAAATAATTCTGTGTAATTTGAATTCATATGACTTTTATTAGACTTGGTTTCCTTCCCTTTCCTTATGTTTACGAGCCATTTTTATTTTTGAGAGATTAGAAATTCATGACCTAAATGATTTTAGCATTGGATTATAAATTTTAAATCATCATTTTACAGCTACTTTTTTATTTCGATTTAATATCATGATACAAATTTTTAAGTTTAATTGTTCTCATTTCCAACGTAAAGTTCATATTTTAGAAGAGGTCTTCACCCAGGGCGTGTGCTGAACACCCTCATACTGTGCATGAGATCTCACTAATTGCCCACCCTCCCCCCACCAATGGCCCTTCCCCCAGTCTCCCTCATTCCTCCTCCTCTCCCCCTTGTTAGACTATATTTGTGTTTTATCATTCATATGGACCTGTAATTATTTATATATTGGTTCCTGTTAGTATTCAGTACATTGGATATTTTTTCTCCATTCTTCTTTTTTTTAATTTTCTCAACACTCATAATTTTATATCTGTATTGGGTTTTTATTGCTTTGGCTCTTATTTATATTGTGAATAGTCTTTCTTTTTATTGTTGGAGATTCATTGAGGGTACAAAGAACCAGGTTACACTGATCGCATTTGTTAGGTAAAGTCCCTCTTATAATGATGTCCTGTCCCCAAAAAGGGACCCACCATCCCCTCCCCCTTTCCCTCTCACTGCATCCACCTTCCTCCACCCCCCACCATGTACTAGGTCACCAATTGTCCTCATATCAGAACTGATTACATAAGATTCATGCTTCTCCATTCTTGTGATGTTTTTCTAAGAATAATGTGTTCCACTTCCATCCAGGTTAATATAGAAGATGTAAAGTCTCCATCTTTTTAATGGCTAAATAGTATTCCATGTTATACATATACTACAGCTTGTTAATTCATTCCTAGATTGTTAGGCATTTAGGCCATTTCCACATTTTGGCAGTTGTAAATTAAGCTGCAATAAACAGTCTGGTGCAAATGTCCTTATGATAAAATAATTTTTTTCTTCTGGATAGATGCCAGTAATGGTATTATAAGATCAAATGGGAGGTCTAGATTGAGTTCTTTGAAGATTCTCCATACTTCCTTCCAAACAGTTGTATTAGTTTACAGCCCCAGCAGCAATGTAGAAGTGTTCCCTTCTCTCCACATCCATGCCAGCATCTGCAGTTTTGAGATTTTGTGATGTGTAACATTCTTGCTAGGGCTATGTGATATGTCAGAGTGGTTTTGATTTGTATTTCTCTGATAATTAGGGACAATGAGCATTTTTTCATATGCTTGTTACCATTTGTCTATCTTCTTTAGAGAAGGTTTTATTCATTTCTCTTGCCCAGTGATATAAGGGATTTTTGGCTAATCAATGTCCCCAAGTCAGTAAAGGCACCTTTGTATACAACAATAACAGCCAGAACAAGAAGCTAATTAAGGACATGATCCCCTTCAAAGAAAATGAAATACGTAGGAATATACCTAACAAAAGAGGTGAAAGACCTCTATAAAGAAAATTACAAAACCCTAAGAAAAGAAATAGCAGAAGATATTAACAAATGGAAGAACATATCATCCTTATGGCTGGGAAGAATGAGCATTGTTAAAAGGTCTATACTTCCCAAAGCAATCTACACATTCAATGCCATCCCTATTAAAATATCAACATCATCCTTTCAAGAATTGGAAAAAATAATTCTTTATTTTGTATGGAACCAGAAAAAAATACATAGCTAAGGCAATGCTTAGCAGTAAAAACAAAGCCAGGGGCATCAGCCTACCAGACTTTAGGCTGTACTAGAAGGCCATAGTGATCAAAACAGCATGATATTGGCACAAAATTAGAGACCAAGACACCTGGAACCAAATAGGAAATGAGGAGATGAAACTAACATCTTGTAGCCACCTAATCTTTGATAAACCAAATGAGAACATACACTGTGGGAAAGAATCCCTGTTCAATAAATGGTGCTGGGAGGACTGGATATCTTCATGTAAAAGAGTGAAACAGGACCCACATATTTCTCTACTTACTAAAATTGATTCAGGATGGATAAAAGATCTAAATCTAAGGCATGAAACAATAAAAATACTCAAGGAAAATGTGGGGGAAACACTTGAAGATATTGGCCTGGGGAAAGACTATGAGGAAGACTTCCACGGCAGTTGCAACAACAACAAAAATAAACAAATGGGACTTAATTAAACTGAAAAGTTCTGTACAGCTAAGGAGACAACAGCCAAACCAAATAGACAACCTACACAAGGATATTTGCATATTATGAATCAGACAAAAGCTTGGTAACTAGGATCTACAGAAAACTCAATTTTTTTTTCCATTCTTGGTATACTTTACTATATATATTGAAGTTTGTTAATCTATTCATGGGTTGATGGGCACTTGGGTTACTTTGGCAACTTGGCAATTATAAAGTGAGCTGTTGTAAACATTCTGGTGCAAATATCTTTGTGGTAAAATGATTTTTGTTCTTCTGGTAATGAGTAATTACCTAGTAATGAGATTGCAGGATCAAATGGAAGGTCAATTTTTATTGCTTTGTGAATTCTCCATACTTCTTTACATAAAGGTTGTATTAGTTTGCAATCCCACCAGCAGCACTGAAGTGTTCCCATCTCTCCACATCCATGACAACATATGCAGATTTGAGACTTTCTGATGTCGGCTAATCTTACTGGAGTTAGGTGATATCTAAGAGTGGTTTTGATTTGCATTTCTCTGATGATTAAAGTCAATGAGTATTTTTTCATGTATTTGTCAGTCATTCATGTGTCGTTCAGAGAAATTCTGTTCACATTTCTTGCTCACTTAAAAATGAAGTTGTTGGAGCAAGATGGTGGGGGGGAGTAACAGCCTCTTTGCAATCAGATGTGGTGAGACTGGGGAGAGAAGATTTCAGGCATCTCTGGCTTGTGGGCTCTGCCCAGAAACATCCCTTTGGGAACACAGGGAGACAGCAAGAGATGTCTGGACTCCAGGAGAAGGACAAAAGCAGTGGAAAATTGGCACGTGGTTGCATTCAGGTAGTGGCTGCCACTGCTGTATCAATAACAGCATCAAGATTGAAAACAAAACAAGAAACTCCTTTCCTGTCAGCTGTTTTTTTGTTTGTTTGTTTGTTTGTTTGTTTTTGGACTTGAGCACTCAGTTGAACTACCTTTAGAGAGCTCAAGCAAAAGTGCAGATGACTTTAAGCATTGTCTAGGGACCAGGACTGAGCCCAATGGCTGGAATGGAACTAATATTGTTCAGCTGTGGGCTGAGCACAACCATTGTGGGAGAACTGCCCCTACAGCCTCCACCCTCAGGTAGCAGAGTTAGACTGGGGATGAGAGACCCTGGAAAGTGCTCTTATGACGGAGCAGTCCAAAGGCTGCCACTGAAACACTGGGGAATAGCAGAGCATTCAGGGTTTGGCAGTACAAAGGCTGCCTTATAACCTCAGCCATGAGGGGCATAGATAAGTCGACAGCCACTTCAGAAGAGATCCCAGTGACAAGTGCATTCCTGGGAAAGCTTCTGCCTAGCCCAGGTTAACAGTTTAAAGTGTCTTTTAAGAGGGCTGAGGAGATATTTAGACTCTCAACCTGGTGGGGTTTGAGAAATCAG
This sequence comes from Galagoides demidoff, assembly GCA_963574575.1. Classification (NCBI taxonomy): domain Eukaryota; kingdom Metazoa; phylum Chordata; class Mammalia; order Primates; family Galagidae; genus Galagoides; species Galagoides demidoff. The sequence continues at coordinate 11,657 of CAUYQV010090561.1, read as the reverse complement.
CAGAGATCTCCAATCTCCGTCTCATACAGCTGTATCAGCATTGTAATTAATATTTCATACCCCAGAAGATCACCTGTTGCCCAGACACCAGACAATATTTGGCAAGATTCAAATATGCTTTGGTTTTTCTTCTTTTTGGTGTTTTTTTTTTAATTTCAACATTTTCCCTCTAAATTTTTCTCTCTTTTTTTCTTCTCTTCTTTATTTTTCCAGCTTAAATATAATTTTCCATTGTTGCACTCTTTAATAATAAGAGCTTCATTTTTGCTAGTGTTTCTATTCCTATTATTCGTTTTTTCCCCAGATTCCTTCCTGTAAGTTTTTCTGTTTGTTTGGTTTGGTTTGATTTTTAGTATTTTTGTCTTCACTCTCTATTTGGTGGAGGTGGGGTACTGTGTCTGCTCAGGCTGACAAAGAACTGCTGACCTCAAGGGAACCACCCAACCCAGCCACCCTGAGGGGCTGGGGGTTTTTAAGCCTAGGTCAAAGTACCCTACTGTATACCTTTATTACCCTTGTCTCCCTCCTTCTGTGCTTCACTTCTTTTTCTTAATATTCCCTTTTACTCACCCTCTCTCTTTTCTCTTTTTTCCTTTTTTTAAATGTTTTTTTCCCTTCTTGCTCTTCAATCTTCTCATTTGGTACAGGACCAAAAGGACTCATCAAAATCTTAGGCCAGAGACAAGGTAACTTAAAGAGCAAGAGGAAGTGAAAGGAAAATTAGGGCAAGGAAACAGATAAAAGAAAACACTCATGAGGAAGAATCAGCAAAAAAATCCTGGTAACATGAAAAACCAGTCCAGAGCAACCCCACCCCCACCCCAGCAAGGTACCAGGAGGTACCTACTACAAAGGATTCCACCTATAAAGAAATGTTAGAAATGACAGAAGGGGAATTTAAACTACAGATGATGAAAACAATGAAGGAAACAATGAAGGAAATTGTTGATGAAGTGGAAAATAACCAAAAGGAAATCCAAAAATAGAATCAAATAAGAGATAGCAAAGCTGAAGGAACTGAAGCAGTCAATTAGGAAACTTAAAGATGCAATAGAAAGTATCAATAACAGATTAGACTATGCTGAAGAAATAATCTCAAAGGTAGAGGACAAAACTCCTGAGATAACACAAATTGTTAAAGAGGCAGAAAAGAAGAGAGATAGCAGAACGTTTACTGACAAAAAAAAAAAATTGTTTTTGAGACAGAGTCTCATTTTGTCACCCTTGGTAGAGTGCCACGGGATCACAGCTCATAGCAACCTCCAGCTCCTGGGCTTAGGTGATTCTCTTGCCTCAGCCTCCCAAATAGCTGGGACTATAGGTGCCCACCAGAACATGCAGCTATCTTTTTTGTTGTTGTTGCAGTTTTGCCGGTGCCAGCTTTGAACCTGCCACCCTCAGTATATGGGGCCAGCACTCTACTCACTGAGCCATAGGCACCACCCCTCTTACTGACAGAATTACGGGACTTTATGAAGCATTCAAACATATGAGATATAGATATCCCAGAAGGGGAAGAAGAATGCCCCAGGGGAATGGAAGCCATAATAGAGAATAGTATAAATGAAAATTTCCCAAATATGAGCAAAGATTCTGATACACTTCTTTCAGAGGGATATAGGATGCCAGGTCACCTCAACTCTAATAGAGCTTCTCCAAGACACATTTTGATTAACCTGTCCAAAGTCAAGACAAAAGAAAAGATTCTACAAGCTGCCAGAAGTAAGCGCCAATTGACCTACAGGGGCAAATTCATCAAGGTGACTGCAGACTTCTCTAATGAAACTTTCCAAGCCAGAAGACAATGGTCATCTACCTTTAATCCACGTAAACAGAACAATTTCCAGCCCAGAATTCCATATCCTGCTAAGCTAAGCTTACAAACATTGAAGAAATATGCCACAATAAGACCAGCTCTACAGGAAATACTTCAAAATGTTCTACACACTGACCATCACAATGGACCAGACAGCAAAGTAAGCACCCAGAAATTAAAACACAGAACCTAGCTTCCACAATGATACAAAAGATAAAACTAACCAATGGGTTTTCACAAAATAAAAGATGAATAGAATGCTGCCACACTTACCAATTATCTCAACAAATGCTAATGGCTTGAATTCCCCACTGAAGAGCCCTAGATTGGCTGATTGGATTAAAAAGCACAAGCCATCCATTCTCTGTCTGTAGGAAACACACCTAGCCTCAAAAGGCAAATTAAAACTCAGAGTTAAGGGTTGGAAGAAAATTTTTTAGGCAAACAGAATTCAGAAGAAAAGAGGAGTTGCAATCTTATTTTCAGATACATGTGGATTTAAAGCAACTAAAGTCAAAAAAGACAAAGATAGTCACTTCATATTGGTCAAGGAAAAATTAAACAAGAAGACATTTCATTTCTGAATATTTATGCACCCAACTTAAATGCGCCTATATTCTTGAAATAGACCTTAATTAGTCTGAACAATATGATATCCTATAACACCATAATAACAGGGGACTTTAACACTCCTCTTACAGAGCTGGACAGATCCTCTAAACAGAAATTAAACAAAAATATAAGAGACTTAAATGAGACCCTAGAACAATTGTGCTTGATAAACACATGTCGAACACTCCATCCCAAGGATAAGGAATAGATATTCTTCTCATCGCCCCATGGAACATTCTCCAAAATTTATCATATCCTAGGACATAAAACAAACCTCAACAGAATCAAAAGAATTGAAATTTTACCTTGTATCTTCTCAGACCACAAGGCACTAAAGGGGGAATTCAACTCCAACAAAAATGTTCAACCCCACACAAAGTGATGGAAATTAAACAACCTTATACTGGGTGACACTTGGGTGCAGGGAGAAATGAAATAGGAAATCACTAAATTCCTTGAGCATAACAACAATGAAGACACAAGCTACCAAAACTGTGGGATACTACAAAAGAAGTTTTGAGAGGAAAATTTATTACTTTCGATACCTACATCCAAAAAAGAGAAAGAGAGCACATCAAAAAATCCCAAGCCATCCTATGGAATTGGGAAAAGAAGACTCTAAGCAGAAGAAAGGAAATATCCAAAATTAAATCAGAGATCAATGAAATTAAAAACAAAAGAATCATTCAGAAAATTAATGAATCAGAAGGTATTTTTTTGTAAACAAAATAAAATGGATAAGTGTTTGGCCAGACTAACTAGAAACAGAAAAGTAAAATCTCTAGTAACCTCAATCAAAAATGATAAAGGGGAAATAACAACAGATGCCACAGAGATACAAGAGATTATCTCTGAATACTACCAAAAACTCTATGCCCAGAAATTTGACAATGTGAAGGAAATGGATCAATATTTGTTTTTTGTTTTTTTTTGTTTTTTTATTAAATCATAACAGTGTACATTAATACTATCATGGGGTACAGTGTACTGTTTCTGTATACAATTTGAATTACTTTCATCCAATTGGTTAACATAGCCTTCATGTCTTTTTCTTAGTTATTGTGTTAAGACATTTATATTCTACATTTAGAGAGATTCACATGTACCCTTATAGGATGAACCATAGGCGTGATCCCGCCAATCACCCTCTCTCCACCCACCCTCCACCCTTCCCTCCCCTCCCTCTTCCCTCTCCCCTTTCCCCATGTTCCTGGGCTAAAATTGGGTTATAGCTTTCCTATGAAAGCTATAAATTAGTTTCATAGTGGGGCTGAGTACATTGGATACTTTTTCTTCCATTCTTGGGATACTTTGCTAAGAAGAATATTTTCCAGCTCCATCCATGCAAACATGAAGGAGGTAAAGTCTCCATCTTTTAATGGCTGCATAGTATTCCATGGTGTACATATCCACAATTTATTGATCCATTTGTGTATCGATAGGCTCTTGGGCTTATTCCATGACCTAGCAATTATGAATTGGGCTGCAATAAATATTCTGATACAGATATCTTTATTTTAGTATTATTTTTGGAAAGACATCTGGAGAACACTCAAAGAACTAAAAACAGACCTGCCATTTGATCATATAATTCCTCTATTAGGTATATATCCAGAAGACCAAAAATCATACTACAACAAAGATATCTGTATGGATCAATATTTGGAATCATACTCTCTCCCTAGACTTAGCCAAGAAGAAACAGATCTCCTGAACAGACCAATTTCAAGCACTGAGATCAAAGAAACAATAAAACATCTCCCAGCAAAAAATACAAAGGTCCAGATAACTTCACACCTGAATTCTATCAAATCTTCAAAGAAGAGCTTATTCCCATACTTCAGAAATTATTCCAAAAAATTGAGGAGGCAGGAATCTGCCCTAAAATGTTCTATCAAAATCAGAAAAAGGACCCAACTTAAAACGAGAACTTCAGACCAGTTTCACTAATAAACATAGATGCAAACATTCTCAACAAAATCCTAGCCAGTATTTTATAGCTTATCATCAAAAAAGTCATACATTATGTTCAAGTAGGTTTCATCCTAGGGATGTAATGCTTGTTTAACATACCCAAGTCCATAAACGTTATTCACCATATCAACAGAAGCAAAACAAAGACCATATGTATGATCCTCTCAACAGGTGCAGAAAAAGCATTCAGTGAAATCCAGCAGCCTTTTCTAATCAGAATACTGAAGAGAATAGGCATACGTGGCACATTTCTTAAATTGATCAAAGCTATCTATGACAAACACATAGCTAATATTTTACTGAATAGAGTAAAACTGAAAGCTTTTCCTGTCTAAACTAGAACCAGACAAGGTTGTCCTCTGTCACCATTACTATTTAACATAATGCTGGAAGTTCTAGCCAATAAAATCAGGCAAGACAAGGAAATAAAGGGCATCCAAATGGGAGCAGAGGAGGTCAAACTCTCCCTCTTTGCTGACAATATGATCTTATACTTAGAGAACCCCAAAGATTCAACCACAAGATTCCTGGAAGTCATCAAACAATACAGTAATGTCTCAGGATATAAAATCAATGTCCACAAGTCAGTTGCCTTTGTATAGGCCAATAACAGCCAAGATGAGAGGCTAATTAAGGACACAACCCTCTTCACCATAGCTTCCAAGAAAATCAAATACCTAAGAATATACCTAACAAAAGAGGTGAAGGGCCTCTATAAAGAAAATCATGAAACCCTTAGAAAGGAAATAGCAGAGGACATCAACAAATGGAGACTTTACATCCTTTGTATTAACCTGGACGGAAGTGGAACACATTAATCTTAGTAAAGTTTCATAAGAATGGAGTTCCATGAATCCTATGTACTCAATTCTGATATGAGGACAATTAATAACTTAGTATATGGTGGGGGATGGGTAAAGGGGAGAGCAAAGAGAGAGCGAGAAGAAGGGAAGGTGTTGGGGAGGGAAAGAAGAGTAGAGAGGGAAGGAGGGAGGGGGTGGGAGAAGGGAAGACCAGAGAGAAGGAAAGAGGGAGGTGGGTGGGGTCTCAGAGTGTGACACACCTTTTGGGGCAGGACACAATTATAGGAGGGACTTTACCTAATAAATGCAATCAGTGTAACCTGGTATCTTGTACCCTCAATGTATCTCCAACAATAAAAAAAAAAAGAAGAAGAAGAAATGAGGCTGTTTGTTCTTGTTGATTAATTTGAGCTGTCTGCAGATTCTAGTTTTTAGGCCTTTTTAAGATTCACAACATGCAATAATCTCCCATTCCTAAGGCTGTCTGTTTGGTTTGGTTGTGGTACCCTTAGCTGAGCAGAAGGTTTTTCGCTGGATCAAATCCCAGTTATTTAGTTTTGGTGTTTCTCAATTGCCAGAGGTGTATTCCTCATAAAATATTTCCACGGGCCAATATTTTCAAGCATTTTCCCCACACTCTCTTGTAGAATTTTTATTATTTTATGTCTTAAATTTAAATCTGTTATCCAGTGAGATTCAATTTTTGTCAATGGTGAAAGTTGTGGATCCAGTTTCAGTCTTCTACATGAGGCTAACCAGTCCTCACAGCACCATTTACTAAATAGGAATTCTTTTCCCCAGGGCATGCTTTTGTTAAGCTTATCAATGATCAAATGATGATATGTGTTTAGGTTCATCTCTAGATTCCATAGATCTATATCTCTATTTTTGTTTTTTTGTTAACTCTTTATTAAATCATCTCTGTGTGCATTAATACATTTATGGGGTACAATGTGCTGATTTGATATACAATGTGGAATGCTTACATCTAACTGATTACCATAACTGTCTTTTTGCTTATTTGTAGTGGCAAAAATATTCATACTCTATTTTAATAGTATAGAAAAGTTTCATTGCATTATGCACAGTAGTTTGGATTCCCCCAAAATCCCACCCTCCTTCTGGCCTCCCCTCCTTTTCATTACACTTCCCTCCTTTCTGAACTGTGGTTATGTTTTACCACTCCTATGAATGTATAGGTGATTATATACTGATTGCATGGTAGTATTGAATACATTGAATACATTTTTTTTCATTCTTGAGATACTTTACTAGGAAGAAGATGTTCCTACTCCATCCAGGTAAACATAAAAGATCTGAAGTTTCTATCTTTGTATGGCTGCATAATATTCTATGGTGTACTTATACCACAATTTGTTAATATATTCATGGGTCAATAGGCGTGAACCCAGACACTTATAGTCATTTGATATTTGACAAACCTATCAAAAAACCTATTCAATAGGGGAAAGATTACCTATTTAAGAAATGGTGCTAGGTGAACTGGCTGGCCACCTGTAGAAGAATGAAACTAGACCCCCATCTATCACCATTAACAAACATTGATTCTTACTGGATAAAAGATTTAAGCTTAAGACACGAAACTACAAAAAATATTAGAAAATAGTGCAGGGAAAATGCTTGAACAAATTGGCCTGGGAGAGTTTTTTATGAGGAAGACCCCCTGAGCAATTGAAGTAACACCAAAATTATATTACTGAGATCTGAACAAACTAAAAAGTTTATGCACAGCCAAGAGCACCGTAAATAAGCAAACAGACAGATCTCAGAATGGGAAAAGATACTTGAAGGTTATGTCTCTGACAAAAGGTCTGATAACTAGAATCCAGAACTGAAACTAATCAATAAGAAAAAAAAAAATAACCCCATTTCTATGTGGGCAAGAGACTTGAACAGAAACTTCTCTGAAGAAGACAGGCACATGGCTTACAAACACATGAAAAAATGCTCACTATCTTTGATCATCAGAGAAATTCAAATCAAAACCACTTTAAGATATCATCTAAAGTGGTTAAGATTAGCCCACATAACAAAATCCCAAAACTACAGATGTTGGCATGGATGTAGAAGAGAAGGGAACACTTGTACACTGCTAGTGAGAATGCAAGCTAATATGGCCTTTTTGAAAAGAAGTTTGGAGAATAGTCAAGGAGCTAAAAGTGGATCTATCATTTGATTCTGCAATCCCCCTATAAGTATTTACCCAGATAATCAAAAATCATTTTACAACCAAGACATTTGCACCAGAAGTTTATTGCAGCCCAATTCATAATTGCCAAGCTATGTCTCTATTTTTGTGTCAGTACTATGCTACTGTGATCACTATAGACTTGTTGTATAACCTGAAGTCTGGTAACATGAAGCCTCCAGATTTGTTTTTATTTCAAAGAATTGTATAGACCATTTGGGGTTTTTTCAGGTTCCATATGAAACCAAGTACTATTTTTTCAAGTTCTTCAAAGTATGACATTGGTGCTTTGATGGGGATTGCATTCAATCTGTAGGTTATTTTCAGTAGTGTGGACATTTTAATGATGTTGATTCTTCCCAGCCATGAGCATTGTTCTTCCTTTTGTTAATGTCTTTTTGTACTTCTTTTCTAAGGGTTTCATAGTTCTCTTTATAGAGATCTTTTACATCCTTTGTTAGATATATACCCAGATATTTCATCTTCTTTGAAGCTACTGTAAAAGGTAGAGAGTCTTTGATTTTATTCTCTGCTTGACTGTTGTTAGCATATATGAAGGCCTTTTCTTTTTCTGAGAAATTTTATATAGTTGATCCTATTTTAGTGCTTGATAAAGGGATATTCAAAATTTCTAATTTTTTGTGTTTGAGTTTAGGAAGGTGGCATGCTTCCAAACATTCATCCATTTCCTCTACATTTTCATATTTCTGGTCATAAAGATTTTTTTATAGTAATCATTAAGGATTTTTCATATTTCTGTGATATCTGTTGTATTTCCCCTTTATTGTTTCTGATTGAAGTTATTATAGATCTTACTTTTCTGTTTCTGGTTAGTCTGGCTAAGGGCTTATCAATTTTATTAATCTTTTCAAAGAACCAACATTTTCTTTCACTGATCTTTCAAAAGATTCTTTTCTTTTTAATTTTATTTAATTTTGCTCTAATTTTGGTTATTTCTTTTTTTCTGCTGGGTTTGAGGTTGGATTCTTCTTCCTTTTCTAATTGCTTGAGATGGCCCATTAGGATGTTGACTTACTCTTTTTTATTTTCTTGGACTTACTCTTTTTATTTTCTTGATGAAGCCATTAATGCTATCTATCTCCCTCTTAGGACTACCTTTGCAGTATCCCACAGGTTTTGATGGTTTGTGGCTTCATTATTGTTTTGTTCCAGAAATCTAATGATTTCCTTCTTAATCTCATCTTTGGCCCAGCTGTCATTCAGCATAAGGTTATTTCGTTTCCATGACTTTTCTTGACTATAAAGATTGCTGCTGCTGTTGAGTTCAACTTTTATTCCATGATAGTCTGAGAAGGAATAATTTCTATTCTTTTGCATTTGGTAGGGTTAGACATGCGTCCTAAGATATAATCAATTTTGCAGAATAATCCATGGGCTGATGAGAAGAATGTATATTTCAATTTTATTAGGATGAAATATTCTGTGTATGTCAGTTAAGTCCATTGGTTCTAAGGTCATGTTTAAGTCCATTATTTCTTTTTTTAGTTTCTGCTTGGATAATCTGTCCAGTACTACTTTACCAAAGAGGTGTTAAAATCTCCAACTATTATAGTACAGGAAAACCATTTTGCTCATGTTAGTTAGGGTTTGTTTTATAAATCTAGAAGCATTCAGGTAGGGTTCATAAATGTTAATTATTAAAATCTCTTCATGTTGCGTGATTCCCTTGACAAGTATGTAGTGTGTATCCTTATCTTTCCTTATTTTTTTTGGTTTAAATCTAATTGTGTCTTATCAAATAAGATTGCAACCCCTGTTTTATTCTGATTTCCATTTCGCTGGATTACTGTTTTCTATCCCTTCACCCTGAGTTTCTTTTTATCATTTGAGATTAGGTGTTTTTCTTTGAGACAACAGATATTGGGCCTGAGTTTTTGTATCCCGTCAGCCAACCAGCGCCTCTTTAGATAATTAAAGCTATTCACATTTATTGATTGAATTGATAGGTATGGAGGAGTTCTGGTCATCTCATTTTTCAGAGGTCCAGAAATTACTTTTATCCCTTTCACCGGTGTGGAAGCTAGACTTTACTCTTTAACTTCTGGGTGTGTTTACTTTAGTGGTGGATCATTGTGCTGGCCACTATGAAGAATAGATATGATTACTGCCTGTAGCACTGATCTAGGTATGGTAAATTTCCTCAACATTTGGATGTCAGCAAAATATTTGACTTCTCCATCACAAATGAAACTCAGTCTAGTGTAGTCTAGTGGGATATAGGATCCTGGGATGAAAATTATTTTGTTAAAGAAGGTTAAAGGTTGATGACCATCTTCTTCTAGCTTGAAAAGTTTCAGCTGAAAGATCTACTGTCATCCCAATATTTTTCCCTTTGTAGGTGAGACTTTTCTTATGCCTGCCTTCCTGCAGGATTTTCTCCTTATTATTAACTTTGGCAAAGTTAATTATGATGTGTCTAGATATTTTGCTTGGATTGAGTCGTGAGAGGGTTCTGAAACTATCTACTCTCTGAATTTCTGTGTCTCTCACAATGCTTGGGAAATTCTCCACCATAATGTCTTGGAGTAGAGCATCAGTGCCTTTAGGACTATTCTTTCCTCCTTCAGGAATCCCTATAATTCAGATGTTTGATCTTTTGGAATGATGCCATAACTCTCATAGGGAATATTCTGTTTTTGTTCTCTTTTTCTCAACCCCTTTGAATGCTTTAGATAGTTCAAAAGTCTTCTCTTCAATTTCTGAAACTCTATCTTCTCCCTGTTCAACTTTATTACAAAGGGTCTCTACTGTGTTTCAAAGCTCCTTGAATGCCTTTTTCAATTCTTTATGCTCTGCTATATGTTTCTTAATTGTGTCCATATCCTTGGTGACTTTGTCTTTGAATTCATTAATTTTTTTTTTATTTTTATATTTTTTTACTATTATTTCCATTTATTTTATGTTTCATCTATTCCCATCCTGTAAGTTTTAATTTCTTCAGTTTCTTCTGGGATACCTTTTTCTTCTGTGCTACCTCTCCTTCTGGTTTGGGAATAATTTGTTCCTTTTCAGTAAGGATCATCTTGACATGGTAGGGGGAGCTCATGTATGGGTTAATGTGACCATGAGCTCTATAATTTTGGTGATATATCTTGGGTGCTTTGTTCACTTGGATATGCTCAATGACCAGAGAATCTACATCTAAACTCTCAAATTCAGCATTACTCTCTACATTTTTAAACATATTCAACAAAAATTCAGCACTCTTTTTGGGCCACCAACCCTCTATCCAGCCCCACCGTTTGGCCTAGGTACACCTACCAACTGTACCATTGTAACATCGGAATGGTACACATTTCTTTAAGGTGACATCCTTCAGATACTGGGTGGCTTTTCATATATCCATACCCTTGATGGCCTGGGCAGTTTCACATGTGTTCTTAAAGTGAACACGAAGATTTGAACCTCTTGACTTACATGACTTCATGGGTTTTCTGTGTCAAGTGAATAGTGAACTATTTTCACAGATCGCCTCAGGCCACTTAGGGGAACAGCTGAATTCATTAATTTCTTGAGACAACTTTTGAACTATTTATTAGATTTCTATTTCCATTTTTTCCTCCATTCCAATGATCTTATTTTCCATCCATAATCTGAATCCTATTACTGACATTTCATCAATTTCTCTCTGGATAGTATTTTCTGTTGTATCTCCCTTGTAATCTCATGGGTGAGTTGATCTGCTCTGATTTTCCATGTTGCCGGAGTTCTTCTGCTCTGAGTTTTACTCCTCATGAGTATTTTCAGTTTTAAAAATTATATTTAACTGCTGTGGGAATGTAAACTAATACATTCCTTTTGGAAAGACATCTGGAGAACACTTAGAGAACTAAAAATAGACCTGCCCGTTCAACCCTGCAATTCCTTTATTAGGTATATTCCCAGATGACCAAAAATCGCATTACAACAAAGATATTTGTATCAGAATGTTTATTGCAGCCCAATTCATAATTGCCAGGTCATGGAAGAAGCCCAAGTGCCCATTGATCCACAAATGGATTAACAAACTGTGGTATATGTACACCATGGAATACTATGCAGCCATAAAGAAAGATGGAGACTTTATGTCCTTCATGTTCACATGGATGGAGCTGGAGAATGTTCTTCTGAGCAAAGTATCACAAGAATGGAAGAAAAAGTATCCAATGTACACACCCCTATTATGAAACTAATTTATACCTTTTATATGTAAGCTATAACCTAATAACAGCCTAAGAATACG
>CAUYQV010090560.1:0-27475 GCA_963574575.1 Galagoides demidoff | reverse complement strand
TACATTGGATACTTTTTCTTCCATTCTTGGGATACTTTGCTAAGAAGAATATTTTCCAGATTTCTTTGCCAGTAACTTTAAAGCTTGTAAGTAAAAAATCAATGCTAAACAGTACCCTAAGACTATTTTCAGATGTCGCTACAATTTTACACTTGATTACTGATAAATTTTCCCCATGATGTACACTAAATTATTGCATAGGGAGCTAGAAGTTGGTTTAATGTAGAACCTAAATCAGCATTCTCCTTTTAATAACTAAACTGCAATGAGATGCTATAGTCTGTGCCTATGCAAAGGTAGTTGAGGGGAAAGGAAACTCACACCTAACAGGTGCAATGCACATATTCTAGGTAAAGGGCAAACTTATAACATCAACTTCAAGTGTACAAATTCAAGTGATGTAATGTGAGTGTGCCCCTGTAATACTCTGAAATAAAAAATAAATTGAAGAAGAAAAGGTATGGCTAGAATCCCAGAAATCCAGAATTAAGAAAAGATCCATGGTATGTCAGAATTACAGAGGACCTTAGAGATTATATAATTCTCTCCCTTCTTTTTGTGTGGGACGCCTAAGACATTGACTCCAAAGAGACAAAGGAATTGCTCAATGCCACATACTTATTTGACAGTATAGGGCAGGCGTCCTCAAACTATAGCCCGTGGGCTACATGTGGCCCACCTAGGACATTTATCTGGCCCGCCGGGTGTTTTTGCCACCGCTGCCTGTCTTGCTTAGTAGCTGACTCATCCCAGGGCCCACAGTCCAGCTCTCCAATGGCCTGAGGGACAGTGAACTGGCCCCCTGTTTAAAAAGTTTGAGGACCCTTGATATAGGGGAACAGCCAATTGGTAAATGGTCAGAACATACAAAACACTTATTGATTACCTTCCCCATATTTTACAGGCATGATTCATGGCACCCCAAAACAACTAAAATCACAGATCACCATAACAGGTATAATAATGAAAAAGCTTGAAATATAGCAATAATTACCAAACGTGATGCAGAGACACAAACTCAGCATATGCTATTGGAAAATTATGGCAGCAGACTTGCTTAAGGCTGGGTTGCCACACACCTTCAATTTGTAGGAAAAAAACCCACACACACAGACAAAACCCTCAATATCCGTAAAGCACAGCCTGTACTTCTATACATGTAAAATGTGGATAATACCCCACCTCTGAAAGTTTTTGGAAGAAATAAGTAAGTAAGATAATAAATATAAAGTCAATTTGTAAATGAGGGTTGTTCATTAATTCCTCCCCAAACTTGAACATGTTATGAGAAGCCTTTTAAAGACATGCGCTTTAAACTACAGAACAAGGCCACACTCACTGACCAGCTAGAGCAGCAGTTCTCAACCTGTGGGTCGCTACCCCTTTGGAGTCTCCTGCATATCAGATATTTACATCACGATTCATAACACTAGCAAAATTACAGTTATGAAGTAGCAAGTAAAATAATTTTATGGTTGGGGGTGACCACAACATGAGGAACTGTATTAAAGGGTTGGGCATTAGGAAGGTTGAGAACCACCGAGCTAGAGATTAAGTGCAGGATGTTGGCGGTTACCAGCATTACTTCAACGACTTCATGAAGCACTGGGAAGCTTGTGATAGTGGGTAGCAGAGTGACCCACAGAGAAGAGGAATTTACTTCATTAAAAGGATGGCATTTTTCCTAATACTCCCTATCTCCTGGGGGAAAATAGATTTTTTAAAATAGTGAAAATTCTAAATTACCGTCCAGATCATGTCTTTGCACTGCTCAAAAAACCTTCCATAACTCTTCACCATTTACCAAATAAAATCCCAACCCCTGGGCCTAACTGCACGGCTTTCTGCAATCTGTTCCCAATATACTTTTACAGCTGCAAATCTATGACTTTTCTTTCTGATCAGAAATCATGGACAAATCAGGTTGCTCACCATTTCTCAATTTTCCCCACGCTTTCATTTTTGAAGCCTAGCCTTTCCTATAAGTGGTAAGGTCTATCTGAAGATTCAGCACTAGGGACACCAGTAGTATACTGGGGAGGGAAGGAGAAACACCTGGAATTCAATAGCATTCTAACATCTTTACAAAAGCCACTTAAAGGCAAAAAACCCCTGATTTTTGGTTAGAATATGCCCAATCCATCTCAAAAAACACAGCTGTTCTTTTCTGAAATAGTTTCTACAGACTGGTAATAAAACTAGAGAAGGGCTGACTTGAGACACACCCACCCAACACATGCCCGGCCTATTCACACTAACTTTATTTGCTGAGTTAAAGTAAAATAAAGACCAAAATCCTTCATGCCTTCTTGGCAACCGGAAGCCACTCTTTTGCAAAACATGCACAGGGAAATGCAACTAGTATATGCTGTGAATGATAAAAGAGCAGGGAAAATGGACTTCAGAGCTATGACGCCACATGAACATAAGCAGACATAGCCCAACTTAAAATGTGCTGTGATCCAACATTTTTGGCTAAGTGGACTTTCACAGGCCATCCTGGGAACACTTATAACATGGTGTACATGGAGAAAAAAAATGGCAAGAAAGAAGGGACAGCTACAGTACTGGGAATTTTCTCTCCCCCACCGTTATTTGCTCTTTACCCCACACCCACAGCCACGATCACAGCAATGAGCTGGCCACTAGCTCGAAGACTCTCAATCAATCCTGGTGGCCAATATCCTTACAATGCAGAGTCCTGACAATCGTCATCTTAATCAAGTGATCAAATCTAGTACCAGAAATACTGAGACAACCTCGCCTCCTGACATGTTGCGCCAAGAAGTCACAGCACCACCTACAAAATATACTTACTTAATCCTAGTCTCAAATATCCATCGCTGTCAACTGTCACGAGTACTCCATTTCCACAAAGGAAAATGGTAACTTGAAATGATATTTCTCCTCCAGGTCCTATAAAAAAAAACTGCATTTGCCCCATCTTAATATAGTATCCAGCCACAAGGCTGAGATATTAAATGTTCAGAGATTGTGAGATTACTATCTGTAAGTAAATGTTCACGTGCGTGAAAGAAATGGATATGTGCCTCATACTTATTTGAAAGTGGCCAAACTCACAAAAAGAAATACATTGTGGCAGACTTCCTGGGTTTTAGTTCTAGCTCTGCCACTTCCTAGCCACACGAGCTTTGGCAAGTAACTTGACCAGTCCACATCTCCATGTTTTAGCTGTGAGACAGGACTAATAGCGTCATCTAACTAGCAGATCTGTTATAAGAATTACAAGAGTCGACATATAATAGTACTTGGTACACAGTGAGAGCTATACTGATACAAAGTTTAAACTAGCACGATGGAATATGAAAACCATAACTAAGTATAAATTCTTGAGTTTCAAAATCATCTAATTAGAGAACAAAAGAAACTGTCCAGTTTGAAGCAGTGTCTGGAAAACCGTATTGTGTCAGAGGAATGCTAGAAAGAAATGAGAGTTAACCTGCAGACAGGCAAGCTTGGAGTAGACCTGGGAGCTGCCACGTGGAAGAGCAAACAGATGGTACGTGCGTAGGAAGCTGCTGGAGCTGAGCCTTGTGGTAAGGATACAGCTTATCACTGGAGGGATGCAAACTGCCTAGTCAATCATCAAGCATTATGCAAGGGAAATTTCTGCCCACAAAAGGAGCCAAAAAACTGACAGCCACTCAAGTTCCACTTCTGGCTCTGAAATTTTTAAATTTGAGGCACTAATTCCATAAGAGAGATTACATGTAAATGGAAGGAGTGGACTTCAAGTCACAGCAAATGCACACAGGTGGCCACAGGTGCCAGTTGATTCTGAGGTTAAAAAGAGTGAGAGAATACATTTCAGTTTACATAGACTGACACCTTTGGACAGTGGCATCAACTTTAGGCTGTAGAAGTGACAAAGAAACAAGCAATTCCCCAATCATCTCTTCTTCAGTTCATAGCATCAGCTGTCACCACTGCCACCACCATGTGATCTTGATGTAGAAAAAGTATTAATGTTGTGCCACGTTCCTCCCAAATCACGGTCTCCCCTTTATTCTTAAAATGTAAATATGAGGCCTTGTGCCCAGTCTTTCCTCTTCCCTTTCATATGTATTCTCCTGTACTCATTTCTAGAGGGCTGACTTATATGAACTACATCAACAGGCTCCACTGACCTCTTATTTCAAATTTAACTTGGCCACCTTGGCTAAAGATGAGAGTGAAAAATAGGAGTGAAGTCTGGACATGTAATTCTAGGCTGTCTCCCTAGGATATCTCCTTAGGATGGCGATCTCCTCCACTAAAAAATCTCTGCACCTCTGAAGAAATCTTGTTCCACGGGACATTGTTTGCTGCGGGCTGTAAGGTCTTGCTCTATTCCTTGTGGTTTCCTTCCACCTAGAGCATAATTTTATGATTAGTCTCTTTGCAAATCTACCTTCCTCCAATAATCTTAATTGAAATGTCCTATCTGTATTCACTGGGATCATAACTGATTTAACAAATTGTTGTTATTATTATCATTACTGTAGTTTTTGGCCAGGGCCAGGTTTGAACCTGCCACCTCCAGTATAGGGGGCCAGTGCCCTAGTCACTGAGCCACAGGCACCACCCTGATTCAGCAAATTGTAATCAGACCTGGACAGAAGATCTATTAGGCACTTAATTACTACTTAGGCACTTGCTTGTTGACTCTTATGAAATGACTGATATTCAACCATTTCGACCTAGAAAAATTCTCAGGAATTTAATAAAATGTTGATTGTTAGCCACTATCCCCAGAGCTCCTAAGTCACAATCTTGAGTTGTGCAGCCTGTTTTCCTGCTTACACACTCCAAATGTTGAGAACCATTTCATCTAGCACACGATTTTTACAACAACTGCTGAACAAACCATCATTAAGGTCACGGGGGCAGCCAACCCCAGTGATTTAATGAAATAAACCACTAAATTTGGATAAAATGATGCAGCAAGGGGATTTTTTCAACATACACACCAAAACAATCAAATTAGGAAAGCAAGCAAACAAAAGTAGCAGCAGCTCTGTTATGTATGAGAACTACCAGCATACACAATATGTTTGGGAAGTTATAGTAATTTACTTCTAAGTATAGAGGGCCAACCCTAATATTTGAAGCCGGGGTATTAGTCTTGTCCCTCAAAAATATGAAATACAGTGGACTTGAAAGAAAGTAAACAAAATAACTGTTTCTAATTCAAGAAACATGCAGTCATTATGCCTCTGTGTTATCATCAAGCACTTCACTCTGTTCTCTCAGGCAGGATTTCTTGGCTTCCTCTTTTAATATAATTACTAAGTCTTGACTATCTGGTTTTCTAATTACCAACATGATGTAAACAACCCAATGCAAACAGGAGGGGTGACAATTAACATTGAAAATAGGGACAAAAAGAAAACAATATAGAATGAATATAATGTGTGTTTTTGTTTTTTTTTTTTAGAGACCAGGTATCACTATGTTGCCCAGGTTGATCTGGAACTTCTAAGCTCAAAAAACCTGAGTAGCTGGGACTACAGGTATAGCCTCTGCACCTGGCCTTGAATATTCTTTATGATGACCAAAAGCTACCAAAGTCCTTGTTTACGAATATAAGGAAATACACAATACCTGTTTAGAAAACTTTATAAAGCTTTTAATGCTTGAAGAGGTTAAGAGTCTATGTTTAGAACCTCCATCTTATTTAGAACATCTATCAGAGCCCAGTGAAGTCAGACACATGAGGAGTTAATCAAACAGAACCAGTCTGGATTTTCCAAATCTGGAAAAAGAAAAAAAAGTCTCACATGCCAAGATTCTAAGGACATAAACGTCCAGTTCTGCAGCCTCAGCCCCATGCTGATAGAAGATGAAAAGACTCAGAGTACATTAAGGTAATCAACACTGCAAAAATAATTAGGAACAATTCCTACTTCAATATGCATGCTTCCAAGAATGTAAGACAATGGGATAATGTAAAATGCAAAAAAGGAACAAAATATCCATGTAATACGGAAATATTGGAAGGCGAAGGGACAATTTCTAGTAATGACATTTCTTGGATGAACTGGGATTTTTAAAATCTAAAATTGTACCCCATAATTGCATGAATGTACATAGCTATAATTTAATAAAAAATTAAAATTAAATTATATATTACAAAATAAAATCTAAAAGAAGTTTAACATTGCTAAAGAACACAAGGTTTGGTGGCAAAAGGACTAAGAAATAAGGCTAAAAATGCGGGTAGAGGCTGGGTCATATTGCGCCTTATAAAATCATGTTAAGGAGTTTGGACTTTATTCTGGGGACGGTAGGAAACCATTAAGCTAGGGTGGGTATGGGTCAACATGCATTTTAGATAAAACACTGGCTATAGAGTGGAGGTTAGTTTGGGTTGGAACAAGACTTCAGGAAGCAAGACAAATTAGAGGGTTTTGCAATGGTCCAAGTAGGAAACAACATTAAGTGGTAGCATGAAAGTTGGGGAAAAGTAGATGAATCCATGGGATGTGCAAGGTAGAAATGGCATATCTTGGTAATTGGTTCAATATGGAGAGTGAAGAGTAGAAAACTTGCAAAACGTATTGCAAGCTTCTGGCTTGAGCAACTAGGTGCGTGGTGCTACACCCGATGAAACAAAACAAAAGTGGAAGAGGGATATTTTTGTTTATTTGTTTGTTTTATTTTAAGATTGAGGAGGAAGCTAGTGATGATGAGACTACTTTGGGCATGCTTAGTTTAAGGCGTTTATGGAATAGCCAAGTGGGTATCTCCAACAGACACTGGAATATAAAAGTTGGATACTCATGAGAGGTCAGGAATGGAGACTGAGATGACAGTCACTGGCATTTATGTCTATAAGGCAGCAGTTCTCAACGTGTGGGTCATGACCCACAGGAACTGTATTAAAGGGTCACGGCATTAGGAAGGTTGAGAACCACAGCTATAAGGTAATTATGTTGTAGAAATGGATGAAGTCACTTGGGGCACCTGTGTGTTAAGAAGATCTCCTAGAAGAAAGAAAAACACCAACACCTGAGGGATGTACAAAAGCGGGGAAGACTGGAAAAGATCTTTATATCACAAAAGGCTTTTAAGTAACTGTGTAATATTTTGAAAATATTGTAGAAAGCATAGCCACATATGTATAAAGAAAATGAAATGTAGCATTTATTCTTGGCACTATGCCCAGATTCCCTTTACTGGGCCAGTGAAACCATCCTCCAGCTACTTTGGAGAATTACCCCTATGGAAGGGAGCCACCTCAGCCTAAAATGTCTAGGAGGCTATGCCTTCCTCCAGGAGACCCACAGGCAATGCCTGACTGAGATGAGGGTACAAAAGCCTGGGCCCTTTGCCCAAAGACAGGACAAATCTACAATGACGTTTATGCTTCACACCTGCACATGAGGTCAAACAGACGTGGTATTTTTGCTTTACTTCTTCCTTTTCTCTGTCTTTCTTCTCTTGTTTTCTTACAGTTTTCTCCTTAGTGATCTTTCAATAAGTTATTTGCTCAAGAATCCTTGGCTCGGCACCTGTGGCTCAGGCGGCTAAGGCGCCAGCCACATACACCTAAGGTGGCGGGTTCGAATCCCCAGCCCGGCCCGCCAAACAACAATGATGGCTGCAACCAAAAAATGGTCGGGCGTTGTGGTGGGCATCTATAGTGCCAGCTACTTGGGAGGTAGATTCAGGAGAATCATTTGAGCCCAGGAGTTGGAGGTTGCTATGAGCTGTGATGCCATGGCACTCTACCCAGGGGGATAGCTTTAGGCTCTGTCTCTAAAAAAAAAAAAAAAAAAGAAGAATCCATGTTTCATGCCTAGTGTGTAGAGAAGCTAAACTAAGCACCAGGAAATTGCAGTGTCTCTGAAGATAGAATTATTCTTAAATGTAACCTTATATTTAATGCATATTTCTATGTGTGTGTTTTATTTCATAATACAAAGAAGTGAAGGAGGGAAAAGTCAACATGCTACTAAAGGAATTCAGTAACATAAGGAGAGATAAACTGTTCATTTTAGCAACAGCGCCAACAGTGGCCATCTTGCTTAGAGAAGTCGCCTGAGAGTCATGGGATGGGCAGTCAGGCCGCAGCAGTGGGGGCGTGTGAGGGATGAGGAAGCCCAGCGCTTCTTCAGGAAATACGACTGCCAAGCGAAGCAAAGACTTAAAGCTCTATCTGGAGGGAAGAGTTTTAAATTTAACATGGGACATTTTTGATCATGTTTAAATGTTAATGGACCAAAGCCAATAAAAATGGACAGGTTAAAGATGATCTAGGAGAGCAGAGATAAAATTGAGAGCAAATAGCTGAAGAGAGCTGCTTTTAAGAAATTACAGAGGAAGTTCAAGCATGGGCTAGGTGGTTGCCCAAGCAGAAAGACCTTTGAGATTTCTTTTCACCTTGACAGTATGAGCTCATGATTTTTTTCTTTTTCTTTTCTTTCTTTCTTTCTTTCTTTCTTTTTTTTTTTTTTTTTTTTGCTGAATACAATGTAATGTATCAGAGTATTTGGAGTTCAACTGTGGGTGAGAAAAGTCTGAAGGTTTTGGTCTGAGACAAGCCTTTATCACACTCTTCTTTCAAGAGTTTAGGGTTCTTACCCGCCAATATCCTGCTTCACAAAGTCCCCAGGTTCTTGTCGTCTTGATTCCCCTTGGCCTGTAGTTGCAGGGAACATAATGACCAGGAAAAGAAGCCCAATGATGGTCATATAGTAGTGACTCATTTGTGTGATCACCATCTTCTTAGGCACAAACTTGGAGAGACCTGGGAAATTGACAGTTCAGAAAAAGGGGAAGGGGAATGGGATTGAAAAGAAAGGAGGGAGGAAAAAGAGGTAAGAAAGAATGTTCTTATTCAACTGTAGTAGAGCCATTTAACTTCTCTAGTTTTCAATACTCAGTGCTTAATTTCGCGGTTCTCTCTCCCTAGCTTATCAATGGCAGCAGAATTCGTTCCCAGCCCCTCTCCTGAATAAACCAGATTTTATACAAGAAAATCTGCCCAGGATAGCTCTACGTCGGTAATCAGGAGTCTTAGGTTCCAGTTCCATCTGTTTCCTTGTCTTGCCATAGGTGAGTCATAGAACTTCCCTTAGCCTCAGTTACTTCTCAGAACACAAGAGCTTAAAATAGTTTCTCATGTCTTCATTTTATTTCCCTCCAATTCCCTGCTTGATCTTTTGGTGTCACAAAGGCCTTTCCCTTGGTTAACTGTGTAATGGTTGCAGACAGTCATATTAATATAG
Organism: Galagoides demidoff; assembly: GCA_963574575.1. Lineage (NCBI taxonomy): Eukaryota > Metazoa > Chordata > Mammalia > Primates > Galagidae > Galagoides > Galagoides demidoff. Next base: position 18,242 of record CAUYQV010090560.1, on the reverse strand, counting down.
AGTCTCTTTATAGCATTTTGGGGATTGATTCTCATCTTGACAGAGTTAAGTAATTTTCCAAAAGATGAAAAGGCCTGAAGTAGATAGACTTTTTGGTCTGAGTCAGGTTGAGAAAATACTGACTAATGAGATACCATATGTCATAGCTCTTAAACAAGAATGCAATGTTTACCCATAAAGAGATAACTGATGACAATGGCCACTTCTTCAGGTAGGGGCCACAACACAAAGCAAAAAATCCAAGTCCAGCCTCCTAGAGTCCCTAAGAAGTCAGAAACTTATACTGAGGACAGAACTGGAGTTCAGGGCCATTGTATTACCTCTGAGAGAGGTTTACCCAAGACATGGAGTTAAGAAAGCAGCCAATAAAGTGACACTTACTCGCTCTATTTAACCTATGTGGCTTCTTTGAATCTGAGACACTGATTCCCTGAAGGAGACTAAACTGCGACGCACCACCATACTGTTTTTCAGTCATATGAGTGGATTAATTTGCAGAGGCAATGGAGGGATATACAACTTTTTTCCCAACAATAGCATATGGAAGAGACCAGTATATAAAACAGATATGTGTTGGGGAGCTATTATGGTTGATTAGATTAAGATCGAGCGTTCTTTTCGATTCATCCCACCCCGTGTAATATAGCCACTGAGCTCTACATTAAGCTGTCTTTATGAATCTGGTATATGAAAAAGCTATGATACTGGAAGGGAAGGACTTTTGACATGATGAAGTATCCACATCAGAGATAGAAATAATCATAGAATTAGATTCTACCATATGAAATTACCAATATTTGACAATTATTTCACAAAAATGGCAATTTATTGTGACCAACATAATGTATATGCTGTAACATTATGGTTAATGAATTGCACAAGAGTTAATGGGCATTTTACAGGAAAGGGCAGGAACAGCACAGTTTAGAAAACCACAGAGTCTGATAAGAAAATGTGGTGCCTCTGGGGCATGAGGACCACCCATGGAATAGACGGTAACCGTGATACACGAGCATGCTCCAACATCCACAGGGCTCAAGTAGACCCTAATGTTGTAAGAGCACATGACAAGGGTTAATGCTAGATAATCATGACAAATGAATAGACAATTACTCTACAAGAAAAGACAGATTAGGCATAGGATATGACGTAGGAATAATCCATGGAAAACAATACATCACCATAATGCATATGCTTGGAAGATATGAAGGCATGAGTAATGACCCTGAGTGTGGGAGAAGACAACCAGGCTGCATAAACAAAAGCATCCATGGCGTGGGTTCGACTATGCTATTTTAGTACATAGCTATAGGTTATGTTCAAATTATTATGGGAAACAAGCTGCGAACTGTCACACTAAGACTAGATGATAATGACAGGGCTAAACTATGATACATAGCATGAAGCATGAGAAGATAATAGTATATGAAATCATAACTAAGCATATGTTCAAACAACCATAATTCATTAGAAGGTAGACTATACTTAACAACACATACTTGAAAAATGGCTAAGATTTAACATTTTATGTTATGTGGTATTTTTTACAATAATTAGCATTTTCAAAAATGCCACTGGAGCAGGTAGCATTGGCATGTTAGCAAATATTCACAAAACAGTAAATGAAAATGTTATATCTGCAAAGAAATATAGCATATAATCAGATTTTAGCATTAAATGAAGATATATCCATGGCACACATGCAATCATCAAACAAATGCAGACAAGGACTTGAGAAGAGATACTCAAAATACTTATGACAAATTTGGTGATTTTTCAAGTGACCACGGTACATAAACTGAAAAGTGTGAGAGTGGAACGAAGAGCCTTCAAAAATGACTGCGTATCCATGTAGCTGAAGGCAACCCTGGCAAAACCATGACACGTGCGAAGATGCACTTGGTAAGTTAATCCTTAACCATAATGTAAGTGCACATGATGGCAGCCATAATACAGGAACTAAGTGACATGGTTTAGGAGCAGATGGCCACGTTATGTAATAAGACTGCTGTGGTGTAGAACAGTAGGCCATTGTCCAGGAATAGGCAGACGTGGTCACAAATTTTTTACTGAAGCAGAGAGGAAAGAGAGACACATGACCATAGTGAAGAAGTGATACACTTCAGGTAATGAAGATCATAGCGAATAAACAGTTGTCTATAATGTGTGAACACGCAAATATAGTACACCTCTCCATAGTGAAGGAAGTAAAACTTACAGTAAAGGGCCATCACATAATGACATGAATATTCAGACAACTATGATACATGAGCAGAAAGTAAAACCCAATATTGATTGGAAGTTAATGAAGAAGCCAGACCACGTTGCTAAAGTAGACAGGATGGTGCATGCCACGGACAATGTGTGGAAAACACCAATGTCATGCAAGGTTACAATTAACCATTCCACAATAGCAGATGCCTGTGGTATGAGCAGATTGGCTATGAAACAGAAGGAGACAACTTTTGTGTAGGCTCCGATGATTGTAGTGTTAGAACAGATTATCCATGACATGTGAACACATAATCATAACCTGTGCTCAGGCCACCATAATATGTAATTGCACAGCCAAATTAAGAAATGGTTGCCAACCAATTCATCCTACTCAAAAGCTAAAGGAAGGTACAAGGAAAAAACAAAGGCAAACATCATTTATCAGCTGATGACTTGCAAATTAATATCTGCATCCTAGATATTTTCTAGAAACCAGATGTTCCAGAAGAGAACCTAGATGTTCCTAGATGTTCCAGGAGAACCTAGATGTTCCTAGATGTTCCAGGAGAGAGTCCACATTTTAAAATCATATCTTAACCCACGAGTTAAATATAAACCATGGGTTAAACTAACATGTTCAAATCTGAATTTCAGATATCCAGTTTCATACACATACATAGACCTGGTCCTCCTGCGTCTTTCTGGTCTCAAGCAATAATTCTGTGCTTCCATTTGCTCTAAGTAAAATCTTCTGATGTCATCCTCGACTCTTCTTTTACTCTCATATCACACATCTAACCTATCAGCCAGTCTCATTAGCATTCTATTCAAAAGGAAACATATCCAGAATAAAGCCACTGGTCATCACCTCTGCACTTACCACTCTGGCTCATCATCCCTCATCAAGATAATTGTAAAAGCCTCTTAATCAGTCTTGCTGCCTCTGCTTTGCTCCCCTACGGTCTGCTCTCCATACATCAGCCAGAGGATACCTTTAAGTGGTAAGTCAGATAATGTCTCTCTTTGCTCAAAATCCTCCAATTTCTTCACATTTTAAAAGCCTCACTCATTTAGCATTTTTCATGAATACAATTTATTATTAACTATAGTCACCATATTATATAACAGGTTTCTTGGACTTACTGTGCCTGTCTGGCTGAAATTTTGTATCCTCTGACCAACATCTCCCTACTCCACCCTCAACCACGTCAGACCCTGGTAACCACTATTCTGTTGTCTATTTCTATGAGAGAACCTTTTTAAAATTCCACATGTATTTTATTTTTCCCTTTTTTTATTGTTTGGGATTCATTGAGGGCACAAAGAATTACATTACATTGACTTTGTTAGGTTAAGTCCCTCTTGTAATTGTGTCCCCCACCCCTCATATTAGCTCATCTACTGGCTTCATATTAGCATTGAGTACATTGGACTCTTGCTTCTCCATTCTTTTTTTTTTTTTTTTGCAGTTTTTGGTCCAGGGCTGGGTTTGAACCTGCCACCTCCAATATGTGGGGTCGGCGCCCTACTCCTTTGAGCCACAGGCACCTCCCACTTCTCCATTCTTGTGATACTTTACTAAGAAGAATGTGTTCTACCTCCATCCAGGTTAAAACAAAAGATGTAACGTCTCCATCTTTTTTAAAATTATTTTGCAGTTTTTGGCTGGAGCTGGGTTTGAACAAGCCACCTCTGGCATATGGGGTCAGCACCCTACTCCTTTGAACCATAGGTGCCACCCACATCCCTGTCTTTTTTAAGGCTGCGTAGTTTTCCATGGTGTATGTATACATACCACATCTTCTTTATCCACTCATCCATTAATAGATAAGTTAATTCCATATCTTAGCTATTGTGAATAGTGCTGCAATGAACATGGCAGTGCAGATATCTTTTGATAATAGCTATTCTAACAGGTGTGAGGTCATATGGCATTGTGGTTTATACTTTGCATTTCTCAGCTGATTAGTAATAAACATTTTATCTTATACCTTTTGGCCATTTGTATGTCTCACCACAAAAATGATAACTATGTGAAACACTGCATATGCTAATTAGCTTGATTGAGTCATTCTACAATGTGTATAAACTTTGAAACATCCTGTTGTACAGGATGAATTTCTTGAAATTGCTGAATACAATTTTATCTGTCAAATAAATAAATACTGTTTCAAAAGTCTCGCTATGATCTACAATGACCTACATGATCTAATCATCAATTACATAGCTAACCTCATTCCCTATCACCTTTCTCTCTCATGTATTCCACTTTGGCCATTGTGGATTCTCTGTGGCTCTTTGAATGAGTCATGCATATACTCCTGCCCCAGGACCTTTGCACCTGCTACTGCCTTGACTTTGGCTATTTTCCCATCCAATTTTCATGTAGTTTGTTCCCTCACCTTCTTCAGATTTTTATTCAAGTATCACCTTTTCATTAAGGGCTTTCCTGACTACCCTATCTAAAATCCCAAGCCTTCCAAACACTCCTTACATGTCCTATGCAGTTACCTGCTCTATTTTCTCCTCTGCATTTCTACTTTATACTATACATATATTTTTTTGGTTAGTGCCTATTTCTTAAGCAGAATATAAGCTCAATGGGAATGAGAATTTTTGCTTTTCTTTTTAATTCAGAGATATACACCCAATGCATAAAAGAGTATCTGACAAATAATGGGCACTTAATAAATACTGAATGAATTAATTAATGTTATAGTGACAAAGTCACATTTCTAAATGAGGTAAGATGGTTTAAAGAATGGGTCTGGAAGCTGTCAGACCAAGAGGTTGCTAGACACTAACAAATACTAGTTGCATTAGGCTTTAAAGACCTACATCTTCATTGAAAAGTGTGGAGAATAACATCCATTCTGTAAGGACTGCGAAGATTAAACAAGATAACATCTGTAAAATGCCTAGGAAAGAGCTACTCGGATGAGTTTGCTAATGATCCTGTCCAAATACAAATTCATTTTATCAGAAACATTTGAGCAGCTGTTATGTGCAGGGTACTGATTCAGCAAATTCTTCTACTGGAATTCCTAAATGTTCTTTATCTCAATATCCAGAAACCACCAGATACTTACCGACAGTCTGGTCACCAATGCCCCTGCTTGAATGACATGTGGCACTATCTGCAAGAACTTTCCCAAATGCTGCCACCCAGACACTACAAAGCCAACTCTGCTGTTGTTTATCTCAAGTTGTCACCACAGTTTCATTTGATGCCACTTAGTTCTACCTAGCCTCAAAGTACTGTCATTCTTAAAGATTTTGGAGTCAAAAACACCTTCATTCCAATTCTTGATATACCAACTAGAAATCTAACATAGGGCAAGTTATTTGACTCAAAATTCTAATTTTAAAATGTTGATAATGATAATACTGTTACCTAAGGGTGTTATGAGAATGAAATTACCTAATTCATGTATAGCAATAAATATTATGGTTGGTATAAAATAATCCTTACTCACGGTAAACTACAGGTTAATTCCTTAACCTCTTGTACTCCAATGCGTCTCAACTCCACCCTATTCCAGTCATTGGCTCCATGGTTGTATTCTAAACCTTGTCCTTATGAATCCATGATCTCAAATCACTGTATGACCACATCTTTCCAACTTTTTTTATCTGGAACCCTCATGTTGCCAATCCTTCTATCCACCCTCACCTCGAACTCATCCCCAGGATCTCTAATTTATTGATCTTACAATCTTTTACCTGTTTGTCATCACCTTCACATTCCCATTTCCTTTCTTACCCTTCTCGGATTACATACATAGTCCTTAATTAAAATCAGTATAATCATGCTCTGGGTTTTGTTTGTTTGTTTAAGATTTTTTTTTTTATTAAATCATAGCTGTGTACATTAATGCAATTATGGGGTACAATGTGCTTGTTTTATATACAATTTGAAATATTTTCACAAAACTGGTTAACATAACCTTCACTGCATTTTCTTAATTATTGTGTTAAGACATTTATATTCTACCCTTAGTATATTCAACATGTACCCTTGTAAAATGCACCATAGGTGTGGTTCAAGCCATTACCCTCCCTCCACCCATCCTCTCCACTCCCCACCACTTCTCCTCCTCTTTCCCCTTCATCTTGGGCTATAGTTGGGTTAATAGCATTCATATGGAAGTGTGGGTGTTTATAAATTGGTTTCATAGTAGGGCTGAGTACATTGGATACTTTTTCTTCCATTCTTGAGATACTCTGCTAAGACGAATATGTTCCAGCTCTATCCATGTAAACATGAAAGAGATAGACTCTCCATCTTTTTAAGGCTGCATAATATTCCATGGTATACATATACCACAATTTATTAATCCATTTGTGCTTGGGAAATAAACACTAACCCTGGGTCAATTCCACTCTTTACCTGCAAATGAGAATCTGAATATAGCTAGAGAAAAATGCATAATCATGCCTTACTGACCTCTTTATATTTTCTGCATCATACTTCAAATGTCCCATACTTCAAATTTGCCAAACCAATTCATTCCCCCACTGTCTGAGACAACGATTTTATTTTCACTTTCTTGTCTCTCCTTCAATCTCAAATAACTTCTCTCAGAATCTCAGAAAATGTCTTTCCTTCTTATTTTACTAAGAAAAGTCATAGTAATCAAAAGATGATGCTTTATTCTTCCTAATATCAATTATACCAACATACCTGAACCTCACTCTTCCCTTGTTACCAGGGGTGCCAATGTTCCTATCTAGTGTGAGCCCACATGCCCAGGATCCTATTCCTTGTCTTATGCTTAGGGATATTACTTCAGTGATTGTCTTGTCTCTCCCTCACTTGTCAGCTTTTTTCTCTTTACTGCCTCATTCCTTCCAACATAAAAGTGATGTAATATCAGCCGTTATTTTTTAAAAAACCCTCCCTTGACCTGAAAATCCCCTACAACTGTTTCTCAATTTATCTGCTTCCCTTTATGGTAACTCATTTCAATAATTTTTCTATCTTAACTTCCTCACCAATCGTTGTCTCATATCATCCATCATGATCAAGTCTTTTTACCCATCATTACACTGAAACCACTTTGATTACTCAGTCATTCACAATGTATGGAGTATCACCTATCTGCCACCATTCTAGGTGCTGAGAAGACTTTAATGAACAAAACAGTAAACAGAATGGAGTCCATAAAGAAAAAGAACACTAAACTGAGGACTCTTCTCTCACAGATCAAATCCGCCCACATCCAGTCTGCATCCAAGCCTCGATTTTTCTCTCTTCCACACCCTATATCTAAGACTGTCAGGACAGATCCAGACCTAACCACTTTTCACCACCTTCCTGGCCCCAGCTGGTGCAAACTGCCCCGATAACTGATATGAATGGCTAACTTACCTCTCTACTGTGACTTCTGCCCCCTAATAGTCCATTCTCTACATAGCACTCAGAGTAAGACTTTAAAAATATAAGTTAGATTCTATCATACTCTTCTCAACCTTTCCCAGAGGATTTTCATGAAATCCCAAGTACTAACAATGACCTATTAAGAATCTACTTGATTTGATCATTTTTCTTAGAAGATAGGATCACTACCTAAAATTACATCGCATGTTTATATGTTTATCTCCTGGTTTTCCCACAATCTATTAGCTTCATTAGTACAGGGACTTCAGCTCTATGTATAGAACAGTGTCTGGCACATGGTAGCTACTCAATAAAATATTTGTCCAAAATAAAAAATGAGTGGATGTTTTCCTGAGTTCATGTCCACACAACTCTGGGTACCGTTTCCTCCTCAGAGATATATTCTCAAGACTATCTTTTCCTTCTAAAGCCTTTCCCTTGTGCCTTTTCAAAATTTAATTTTATGGAAAACAAATGTCTCTATGCCCACAACCTCTTAACAGAAAACTCTCCCCTTGTATTTGCCTTAAGCAATTGGGTTTTATACCAAAGACACTATTGTATCAGCTTTACTCTGAAGTGTGGCATGCACATACTCCCATATACATTATAAAGCTGAGACAATGAGAACTGTCTCATCTCCCCCATCCGAGCGTGAAACTCTCCCTCCTCTGTCCAGACGTACACTCTCTCTATAACTGGAGGTTCGTGTCTCTATATGTATCACCCTCACCTTTTAACCTTACTTCAGCCTCCTCGCAGCCTCTCCATGTAGAATCAAAGTCAATGTTCAGCTCATACTCTTTATGTCCTCCCATCCTGTTCAGTATTTCACTATTTGTGTAGATAACATATCTAGCACATGGCTCAGTGCTTATAGCTCAGCGGCTAGGGTGCTAGTCATATACACCAGAGTTGGCAGGTTCGAATCCATCCCAGGCCTGCCAAACAACAATGACAACTACAACCAAAAAATAGCCAGGTGTTGTGGTGGGCACCTATAGTCCCAGCTACTTGGGAGACTGAGGCAAGAGAATCATTTAAGCCCAAGAGTTGGAGGTTGTTGTGAGCATCTTGTACCATGGGCGACATAGACACTGTCTGAAAAAAAAAAAAAAACATTATCTAGCACAGTTATTTGACTGGCACTGTCCCTATGCCTTTCTCTTACCCTGTAGGTTAGCAATCTACTATGTCTATAGTCACACCCTGTATCTTACACCTAAGTGCTCCCACATGACAAATGTTACACTACAGTATCTGCAATTTCTGACCTTACTCTGTTATCCTCCTAGTTTCTAAACTCTATTGATCCTCCCATTGGCTCCCAGTCTCTTGGGCTTTCTTTGTGTTCTTTCCTTTCATTTCAAGGTTGGATCTAATGATAAATCACTTGAACTAGCACCTTGTTTATATGACTTTCCATCGCGCTTGCCTAGAAACCCTTTTTTTGGATCAATACACAAAATATCTGTGTTGTCACAGACTGATGAATGCAGCTGAAGAGAATCCCACAACTATTCAAATCAGCAGCACAACAAATCCATTGTCTCTAATGCCGGCACTCTCCAATAATCCTTTGATTTCTCATAAACCAGCTCTCTTCCCTAATCCTCTCAACTGTTCTAAACCTTTGCCATTCTTTTCAAGTTGAATATTTATGGAAACTTGCATCTTTTTTTAGTAAAAAAGGCACGATGATCAGGAGCAACAAACCACCGACAGCAGATACTAGCAGTGTGTCACGCACACGCTCTTGGATCTCTTCATCAGTGTCATGTACCCTGATTTCATCGTGCCTTCACTCCCATAAGGCAGCATCTATATCTATTTGTCTGAAGGCTGGCCTCAGGTTTCTGAAACTAACTTTTTGCCTGTGCACATTGAGAATCAGAACTGCCTGAGAATTTGAGTCCCTAAACCAAGGCAGCTCTTAACTTGGACTGACAGGTGCAGAAGTATCAATACTGCAGCTTCCTCATAGAGTCAACATTGAGGAGTGAACCACACACTTTCCATGGCACTTTGCTGGATATTTCACACTTGCTTCTCCTCCTTTGCTTCCTTGCCCCACTTCTTACTACTCTACTGGGTTTTCCCAGGAACATTTCCTAATAAAACTGCCTTCATATGAATCCTCACCTAGCATCTGCTTCTGTGGAACTCAATTTAAGACATCAGCCTCTTTCCAACCTACAAAATTAACTCACTTCACTGTTACATACATCCTTACTTTCTTTTCCATTCATTTCAAGAAATGAGGTTAACCTGCCTTCTTTTAGAATAACCTCTCAACCTAGGCTCCCGATCCAGCAACTCCCTTTCATGCCTGTGCCTTAAATCTCTTGTTCTCTAATGACTCATTTCTCTTAGACTATAAACATACTCAAGTTTCTCTCATCTTAAAAAACATTTCATCAATATGCTTCTTTTCAGTTCCTATCTTCTTTCCTTTCTTTATCAATCAAGCTTCCGGAATCAGTAATTTATAATTGTTTATTCCACTTTATTCCCTTTCTATTTATTTTTAATCAACTATATTCTGCCTTCTTCTCTGATTACCTCATTGAATTCCATATTACCATCCTATAAACAATACTCTGTCCATTTCTACTCTTATCTGTTTTAAGGGTTCCTATATGGATACTTCTAAATTTAGGGATCCCTGGCTCTGAATTAATACAATTCAACATATATACATATATATCCTCTTAATTTCCCTTTAAAAGGTAGCAACAGAAAATACTGGGGGGAGAAGAAGGTTTGATTGTCAGGAGCAATGGAAAAAAGGCAAATATCCAATGTCTGAAAGGAAATTTTGTTATATATGTTGCTATTGAAGATGAATTCAGAGAAACATTATTGGACTATACAACATGTTTCATCCTGTAAAAATGAGTATAGAGATATAAAGACTGCTAGAAAAAGGTGAACCAATGTCACATAAATACCATAATTTAGAAAATTAAGGGTGGACTAGCCGAAAATGTGTGTAGTCCTTCCCTGATATCATGTATTTTGTCCTGTCCTCTTCTTTGAGGTATATACAGGTACAGTTGCTGTTCTTCCTTATTCCCACCATTCGTAACAACTCATAAAACTCCCTGCTCCCAGTAACGCTACACAAAATAAATAAAATGAAAATATGGAAACAAAAGATAAATGAAAGAAATTGAATTTTTGAGGTAAATTAACACCCCACTCAGTGTGCAACAGATTAAGCTGACAAAAATAAAGACAGACCTAAACATCATAATTATTATGACTGAATAAACAGAAATTGAAATTTGTTCTCTAAAGAACATCATCCCAAGATTGAGGGAGCAAAACCATAAAGCACAATTTGATTTTGTGGGAGAATTAACTCAATGTTGTACAAATGAATAAATAAATACATCAGAATTCTTCAATGTCTTTATGATTAAACAAAATAGAAAGAAAAACAACTCAAGAAAATAAAGAAAAAAAGAAAACAAAATAAAAACAGCAATCCAAGGGAAAGAAAGAGAAAAAAATACAGAGTTACCAAACTAAACGGTGGTTTGAACATCGTCATAGAGCAGGGCAGGCACAAACCAAAGCCTAGAATTTCCTAATGGTGAGGTGTCTGATCACATACATATACACACACACACAGAGGCACGCGTGTGTGCACGCGCACGCACACACTCAGATGCAGCTTAGATAGATCCAGGGCTATACTTTCAGAGTATCAATGAATCAGAAGTAAACTTGCATCTCTTGTCCAATCCCCAAGAGAGTTGCCTTAGTTTGACTAGAGCATAGAGAAATGAAGGCATAACAACGGAAAGAAAGAGCCTCCCAAAGGTTTTAAAACACAAGCTGGCCCTTCTCTTTCAAATTTGTAACTCAAATTCACATTAATGTTTGGTCCAAGAAATCTCAAGTCATTAATTTATTTAAAGTGACTGCACACTGTGCCCCAGGTGACTTGCAGAAATAAACATAAACTATCTCTGGAAAATAACATCACATTTGGCTTTGAAGAACTCCCATAAATAATTTTTCAGAGGTATTGATCGGTACACAGACAAAAAAATAACCACACAAGGGGAATCTAGGCAAAGTGGGAGAGAAACAACAGAAATGCTAGAACAAAAACCAAATCCCCCATCCTTCAGATAGTGAATTTGTCAGATGGAGATTATAAAAGGTTTATGACCACCGCAAAAAAGCTTAAAATATCTGCAGAGAACAGGACATTATAAACAGTAAGCTAGAAGACTTTATAAAGAACTAAATACAACTTCTGGAGATAAAAAGGCTTTGAAATGTAAAGTGTGTATATTACTAAGACATCCACTAAATAGAAATAGAAATAAATTGCATATCTTTTACACTAGAAGAGGGAAAATGACTTAAAAACTATAAATCCAAATAATGAGGAAGTAAAATAAAAATGAACATAAAATAGGCAAACTAAATAGAAAGCATTTTAAAAAGATGATAGTTTCAAACCCAGCTCTAACAGCAATTTCATTTTATGTGTAAAGGAACTACAAGTTCTGGTTCGAATAAAAAAGACATCAGACTACACTGAAAATAGTAAAAACTAAATCAAGCACATGCTGATGGTAGGAGTCATATCTGAAACATAAGGGAACAAAAAAGCTGAAAGTTAGAGGTAAATACAAACCCCAAAGTCATTTCTAATAACAGGAAATAAAAACTGCAACAAGGGAGATTTTACTAGAAATAAAAAGGGAAACTCTCTGTGATAAAAGGTTCAATTTACCTGGAAGATATAATAAATTGCTGTACACCTAATAACACAGCTTCAAATTATATTATGCAAAATTGGCAAAACTACAAAGAAATATAGACAGCTCTCTCATCATGATGGAAGATTTTAACAAATCTCTTTCAGAAATTATAATAACATACAGATTTAAGAAATCAGGACAGATATATAAGGTTTTAAGAAGATTGGGAAACAAACCCGACCTAGTGGAAATATATATACATAGTTGTCTTTTTCTTTCCGATTGACCTAGGTGCTTAACTCGTTGAGTTTTATTTTTTTCTTTTTAATATAAAGAAAAATGTACTTTTTACCTGCATTTAAAGGTACGGTTTTTCCTCAAGTACTGTGTTAGCAGCATGCCATCATTTTGACAGTGACCTTGTTATTGGACTGTCCACAATATACTCTGATTTGTATTTGATTTGATTTGATGATGAAATACTTAGAAGTACATTTCTTAATTTCCAATGATTTATAATTCATCATTATTAGTTAATTACTAATTTCTACCTTAATTGCATGTAGCAGGATAAGCTGCCCCGTATTATCTCAATAATTTGGAATTGGTTGTGATCTGCTTTACAGCTTTGTAAATTTTTGTGAATATACCTAGTGAGATTTTTTAAATGTGTAATTTTTTGCCATCAATACGTGTAAGATGATAATAAATCTCTTTTCTAATTATTTTCTATTTCAAAAATTTATACTCATATTTTGGTTATCATCTTCCTTCTCTTTGGCTTTACCTTTGCATTGGTTGATTGATAAAACTAATTCTAAAATTTATTTGCAAATTCAAAGGGCCAAGAATAGCTGCTTGAAGCCTTAAAGAGAAATAAGGAGAAAGAACTTTTTCTACCAATTATTGACAGATTTTTTAGTCCCTTTCTTAATTAATACTATGTAAATTGACAAATCATAATTGTATGCCTTTATGGCATACAATTTGATATTTTGGTATATGGATACATGTGGAATGGTGAGATCAAGCAAATTAACATACTCATCACTTCACTTACCTATGACTTTTTGGAGTGAGACACTTGAAGTTCACTCTCTTATTTGGAAATATGCGATATATTATTAGTGACTACAGTCACTGTATTATGCTATAAATCTCAAAATCTCCTGCGTACTTGAAACTTTGTATCCTTAGATTAACAACTTTTCATTCTTCCCTCTCCACCTCACCCAACCTCTCGTAAGAAACATTCTACTCTAGTTCTACAAGTTCAACTTTAATAGATCTCATGTATGAGTGAGATCATGCAGCGTTTGTCTTTCTGTGCTTGGTTTATTTCAGTCAGCATTACGTCTTTCAGGCTTATCTACGTCACAAATGACAAGATTTCCTTCTTCATTACTGCTCAATAGTATTCCATTGTGCATACACCACATTTTCTTTGTCCATTCATCCATTGATGGGCACTTCAGTTGAATTCACCTCTTAGCTATTGCCAATAATGCTGTGAGGACCACAGAAGTGCAGATATCCCTTTGTCATAGTGATTGCAATTTCTCTTAATATATATATATATATATACCCAGAATTGAGATTACTAGATTATGTAGCAGTTCTATTCTTAGTTTCTTAAGGAATTCCACACTGTTTGTTCCCAATGGTGCTGCTGACTTGCATTCCCACTAGCACTGTATAAGAGTTCCCTTTTCCCTGCATCCTCACCAACACTTACCTTTCATCTTTTTGATGTAAGTCAACTTAACAGCTGTGAGGTGTCATCTCATTGCTATGTTTTGTTTGTTCCCACCAAGATTCCATTGAAATTTGATCCTCAGTGTGGTAGCTTTGGGGGAGAGGCCTAGTGGGACGTGTTTGTGTCATGTGGTGAAAATCCCTCATGAATGACTTGGTGTAGTTTTAGCAGACTGAATGAGTGAGCGAGTTCAGCTTTCCTGGATTATTTCTTGACACAATGGATTATTTCCCTCTAAAGTGAGTTGTTGTAAAACCCAAACGCCCTTGGGTTTGGTCTCTTTTGCGTGTGCTCACTTCCCTTTTGGCCCTCTCGAACATGTTTTGACACAGCAGAAAAGCCTTCACCAGAAGCCAAGCAGATGCAAGCACCATGCTCCTTGTACAGCCTGCAGAACCATGGGTCAAATAAACCACTTTTCTTTATAAATTACCCAACCTCTGGTATTCCTTCATAGCAGCACAAAACACTAAGACATTATGACTAGTGATGATGAACATTTTTTCATGTACTTGCTAGACATTTGTATAACCTCTTGAGATGTGTCTGTTAAGGTCTTATGCTGATTTTTTAATCGGTTATTAGGTTTTCAGCTATTGAGTTGTTTGATTTCCATGTATATTTTGGATTAACTCCTGATCAGATGTCTGGCTTACAAATATTTTCTCCCATTGTGTCAGTTGTCCCTTTACTTTGTTAAGTGTTTTCTTTGCTGTGCAAAAGATTTTTAGTTTGCTGCCATCTTGTCTATTTTGTTGTTGTTGTTTCCTGTGCTTTCAGAGTCCTATACAGAAATTAATTGCCCATACCAATGTCATGAAGTGTTTCCCCTATTTTGTCTTCTAACCATTGCATAGTTTTAGATCCATTTTGAGTTGATTTTAGAATATGATGTGAGATGAGGACCCCATGCAATTTTCCCACACCACTTGGCACCTATGTTGAAAATCAATGGTCCATAAATATGTGGGTTTATTTCTGTGCTTTCTATCCAGTTTATTGATTGATATTTCTGCTTTTATGCAAATACCATGCTTTTTTATTAAAATTGATTTACAATATACTTTGAAATAAGGGGGTGTGACGACTCCAGTTTTGTTCTTTTTGCTCAAGATTGCTCAGGCCATTTGGGGTATATAAATTTGAGGATTTTTTTCATTACTCTGAAACTAAAGCTAAAGAAGGACAATATAAAAACATAAGGAAAGAAAAATTACAGCTCTAATGAACACAAATTCAACAATCTTCAATAAAACATTGGCAAACCAAATTCAACAACATTTTAAAGAATCACCATGATCAAGTAGGATTGACGTCTAGAATACAAAGACAATTTGACCTATGCACATCTCCATAGATTCAGAAAAAGCACTTGACAAAATTCAACACCCTTTCATGGAAAACTCTCAATAGATTAGATATAGAGGAAATGTACATCAACACAATAAAGGCCATCGATGAGAAACTCATAGCTAACATCATTCTCCATGGTTCAAAATTACTATTTGCCCTTTAAGATCGGGAACAAGACAAGGACACTACTTCTCACCACTTCTTTCCTACACAGTACTGGGACTCCGAGCCAGAGCAATGAGGTAAGAGAAAGTAATAAAAGGCAACCTAATAGGAAAGAGGAGAAATGACTTGTTTCATGATAATGTGATAGAGAAAACCCTAAAAGTTCCACTGGAAAAAAAAAAAACATTAAAAATTCAGAAAAGTTGTAGCCTACAAAATCAGCTGACAGAAAACAATAGTATTTCTATCCAAAAGGAAATCAAGAAAACAATCCCACTTGCAACAACAATAAAATAAAAACACTTAGGTGTAAATCTAAGCAAGAAGGTAAAAGCCTTGTCCACTGAAACCTTTAAAATCCTGATGAAAGAAATTAAAGAAAACACAAATATATGGAAAGATGTTCCATGTTCATGAACTGGAAGAATTAATATTGTGAAAATGTCCATTCCTTATAGTTACATGAGGCCAGGACTTGGTAACAAATGAATGGGTACGGTCCTTTCCGCTGGGGTAAGATGAATGAGTGCATTCATGAATGGACACAGTCTTTTCATGGAGTACTACTTAAAGGAATCTATAAATTTAGTAGTATCTCTGTCTAAATTCTAATGTCATTTTTCATGGAAATAGAAAAAAAAGACTAATTTTTTTTTAAAAATTGAAATTAGGGCAACTTGGTATTGGAGTAAGAGAGACAAACAAAAGGCATAGATTAGAGAGTTCTGAAACAGATGCGGGCATATACGACATTTCATTTATGACTGAAGTAGCACTGGAGATTACCTGAAAAATAAAGAATTTTCACTAAATGGTTCTAGTGATACAGGACAGGTAGCACCCCAAGCAGCTCGGCAGAGCTGAGGGGTGGACCTGCCACCTCCCCTCTGGCCGTGTTTATCAGCAGACGAACTGAGGAACCAGTGGGCTGGAGGGTAGGCAAAAGGGGGGCACCCCACCAAAGGCTCCAGTAGCCAGAGGGTCTGGACAACTGCTGGGGAGACACCAGTGCCTTAGCATCTCCTTCCCCTTGCACTTAACGCCTGAACAGGGAACCCGCATGTAAGATTCCTAGGCCTCAATTCCACGAATAGCCTGTGTCCACTCATTAATGCACTCATTCACCTTGCCCCAGAGCAGGCATCCTCAAACTATGGCCCACGGGCCACATGCGACCCACCTAGGACATTTATCTGGCCTGCTGGGTGTTTTTGCCACCGCTGCCTGTCCTGCTTAGCAGCTAACTGGTTCCAGGGCCCACAGTCCAGCTCTCCAACAGTCTGAGGGACAGTGAACTGGCCCCCTGTTTAAAAAGTTTGAGGACCCCTGCCCCAGAGGAAAGGACTGTATCCATTCATCAATGCACTCATTCATCTTACCCCAGGGGAAAGGACTGTATCCATTCATTTGTTAATAAGTCCTGGCTTCATGTAACTACAAGGAACCCATGCGACTATATATACCCCTGGACAAGGAGCCCAGAGAGAGAGCTTTTTTCTCCAACTTGAGTTGTTTCTCTCTTCCAGGAAATTTGGTGCTTTTGTATTCTCTTCTGTAAAATAAATCCTGTCTTACCACTGGTCTGTGGTCCCTGGATTCATTCTTCGAATCACTGAAACCAAGAACCTACAGAAGACTAAATTCCAGAATCACTAGCACAATTGGTTATTTTCATAATTCATACAATTAAATTAGAATTTACCCATAAATACAAAATGCATTAAAGTTGAGTTGAAGATCAAATATGAAAGGTAAAGCTATCAAGCCTATAAAAGCAAATGTCTTCATGAACTTACAGTAAGAAAATATTTACATATGCTCAGTGCTAACTATAAAGAAAGCAATTGTTAACACAGACTATATTTAAAATTCAGAACTCATTAAATGATACAAGAAAAAGAATAAATAACAAGCACAGAATGGTAGATGCTTCCCACACAGCATACTTGTATCTGATAAAGAAACATTATCCAAAATATACAAAGAACTCCTACAACACCATAAGAAAAAGAGAGAAAATCCAAAAGAAAAAAAAATGGGCAAAAAACTTGAAAAGTCTCTTCACTAAAGAGAACCCCTAAGTGTCAGCCATAAGAAGAAGTGTTTACCTCATTAATAATTATGGAAATAAAAATTAGAGTCAAAATAAGCTTTTTCTACACACTTATTGGTTAATAAATTTTTTTAAGTCTTATAGCATCTAGATTAGCAAGGATATGACATCCCAAGAATCTTCTGCACCACAGGTAGGAGTATAAAATGGTACAACGTCTTTGAGGAACAGCCTGGCATTAGATTGTAAAATTGATCTTACGCACATTCATGACACACCATTTCCTCTGCTAGATATTTATTTTAAAGAAACTTAACCACACCAAGATAACTGTGAAAGAATGTTTTTAGTATCAACCCAAGTGCCCATCAACTCATGAATGGATTAATGAACTGTGGTATATGTATATCATGGAATACTATTCAGCCACAAAAAGATGGAGACTTATTTTTGAGGTTTATCTTACAGGGGTACAAGTGAAACTCTCTAAGAGTAGAATCAGAACGTTTTAAAACTATAACTGAGAAAATGACATGAAGGCTGTGTTGATCAGTTTGATGGAAGTATTTCGGATTGCATGTGAAAACCCCACACTGT
>CAUYQV010090559.1:0-22815 GCA_963574575.1 Galagoides demidoff | reverse complement strand
GGGACTACAGGCACCCGCCACAACACCTGGCTATTTTTAAAAATGAGGTCTTGCTCTGGCTAAGGCTGGTCTTGAACCTGTGAGCTCAGGCAATCCACCCACCTCAGCTTCCTAAGTGCTGGGATTTTAAGTGTGACCACCATTCCCCGCCTAAATCTTTTCATTTCTTCAGTGTGTTCTGAGCTAGCTTCTTCAGTATGTGAGTGCTGAATGCTATGGAGGCCCAGTTTCCTGTGAGCCAAATTGACACAAATTGGCTTTTTCCCCACTCTCCAGCCAGACATCTTGGGAATGCAAGTCCCTCAGAGTTGCCATTACACAAGAACTGGCCAGCACCTCATTCCTGCATTAGCAAAACAACACAAAGCCTGTGTTCCAGCCGGTGGGCAGCCCCTAATGTTGCCTCTACAGAGAAGCCCGTCCTAATTGTCATATCTAGACTAGCTCTTCTCGTCACTCTCACACTTTATTTTTGTTTATCATATTTATCACCAGCTAACGTAACATGTATTTATTTGATTTCTTTCTTATTGTCTCTTCCTTCCCAGTAGAATATGAACTCAGTGAGAATAAGAGCTTTATCTGTCTCATTTGCAGTTGTGTTCCCAGCCTGGAACGCAGCTGGTGTTCAATAAGTATTGGTTGAGTGAAGGAATGAATGGGGAATCCAATATTCTCTGTTTCAACAAGCTACTAAAGACCTACCCTGAGCCGGTCATTTTTTTAAAGCCTGGAGGAGGAGTTGAATGGGACAGGGCTCTCTGTCTCTGAGGGTTTCCCAGTCTGCCTGGAGGAGAGGGGAGTCTCAAAGCTGGGTAGCCACCTCATGGAATAATGCAACACCGGCATTTAGGAACAAGCTATGGGGGAGGGTCAATTCTACCTCAATTCTACTTGGGGTAGCCCATTAAGTTCAGCAAAGATGACATGTGAGCTGTGTATTAAGGATACGTAGGGCTTTGCCAACCAAAGAAGAGAAAAAGAGCACTCCAGGTAGAGGAACAGTGTAGTCATAGAAAAGGCAGGTTGGGAGGTAATTGGGAGAAGTGATGTACCTGGGACACAGGAGTGCTGGGCCGTGGTGCGGGTGGTGGTGAGAATGGTAGGAGATGGAGCTGGAAAGGAGGCTGGGTTTGGCCTTCTCGGGGTACCTGGGGGAAAGGTGCCAACTGCTCTGAGTACTCTGGGCATAAAATTTTAAGCTATGCTGTAGGATGTAAGTTAGTTGTCTCTCTCATCAGAGAATTACAGACTTGGCTTTCCCAATTTTATTCACTTTTAACATATTGTTTTACATTAACCACATCTTTTACCTTAAGATCGCTAAGCCAGAGAGTGAGGGTGTGGACCTGGGGTGGGTAGATGGGACCTACAGAGCCACGGTGGCCCTCATCTTTAGCTGGGGGATGCTGTTCTGTCCTCACTTTAACAAGAGAAGGTCAGTTCTCAGCCACCCATGCTGGCTCCTCTAGCTCCTTCCGTGAAAGTGACACCACTCTGGTTGGTAACATGGAGGTTAAACCGAGACGGTGTGGTGAGAATGAAGGATAGAGAGGGAACAAACAAAGAAAGGCCTGGGACCAGAAACTTTGAATGCTCATTCTGTTTCCTTTAACTGTGGCTTGTTTAAGAAAATTGTCTATTCTGTTTATTCAACTCCTTCTCTTCTGGAAAGAGGATGCGGCTGGGAGGCTCCCATGCCGGGGGCTCCACTCTGGGAAAATGCTTCCCTATTGATTTGTGTGTCAGCAATTTAAATGGGGGGTATTTATACTGCTGCTGAGCACCTAATAAAAATTTAAATTATCTTTAAAAAAAAACAGAAAGAAGGAAAAAAAAAAAACCTCATCAAGGTACAACCTCCTAAGGAAAGTGAAAAACAGCCACACATATGATGTGAGGGTCTCGGGGAGGGAGCAGGAAGAATAGGATTGTGAGGTCTGCTGAGAGGTACAGGCCCGTGCGTTTTTCCTTTCTGATGCCTCTTTCTCCTCTCCAGACACTGTTCCCAGGCTCTCCAGCTCTGACTTCAGGCCCTGGCATCATCACTCATTAGCTGTGGAGCTTGGGCATTTTTTCCCAAGACTTTCTGTTCCATAAATAGGAGGAAATGATGGTATCTCAAATGATATTGCTTATGCAAAGCTCTTGTATAGAGCCTAGCACATACCGATATGTACATCTTATCCCCATTCTCCTGTACAGGACCCCATCTTCAGGTTCTTCCTCACAAGCTGTGGCCTATGGCTTATTAAAACCTGACTACTGCCAGCTGCTGTCTCACTTGAAAGGCCCTGAGCCACTAAATCACACCTATGTATAAATGATTGATAACAAATTAATAGGTTAGGTGGTGGCACTTATGGAAAGCAGAAGGAAAGAGCTGAAGGAAGCTTTAATGGCAGAATATCAGAAGTCATAGGCTGGGATATTTTGAGTGAGGAGGTTTCTGCAGAGCTCCTTAAATCAAGCCTATTAGGAACCTACCTCTGTGATCACCTGTAAGGACACAAGTCAGGAGAGTAGGGGAGTGGGGCATCCTCTCAAACTTTATGTCAGCATAAACACAGAGGGCTCACCCTTCTCCAGCCACATCCTTGACCTTGACAGTGCCTTTACTGTATCTTCTCTAAACTACTGACTTTGAGCTTCCAGACTCTAGACCTCTTCTGTTTCTGTCCTATTTCTCAGCTCCCATCTACAGCAAAACTTACTGAAAATGTCACTGGTCCTAATTCTCCCTTCTGTTCTCTCTTCATCCAACAAGGCTTCCATCCTCAGCACTCCAAAGAGACTGCTCTTGTCGGGGTCCTCAGTGACCTTCATGTTATCACATCTCTATCATTTTCTTGACCTCTCAGCATTGTCAGGCAATTATTCCTTTCTTTAAACCACTTGCTTCCATTGTCTTTGATGACACACGTTTATCAAGTTTCCCTTCTATTCCAATGGTCTCTACCTTGCTGGCTTCCCTTATCATACTCAACCTCTATCAATTCAAGTTTCTTGAATCTAGCCCTGGACTCTTTCTCATCTCTCTTAACACCTCAGGAGATTTCACACCTCTTACACACCAATATGACAACTAAGTCCATCTCTAGTTGTGGCATCTCTCTGGAACCCAGCTTAGAGGTCTATCCAGTATCTCTACTTTGATCATTTAACAGAATCTTCCAATAACGTGTCCAAAAAAGAATTCTTGATTCACCAGCATCTTGAACATTTTCCTCTTCCAGTCTTTTCCTTCTCAGTAAAAGATATCATATATATCTAGCTCCTCAAGTAACAAAACCAGAAGTAAACAAATTGTTCCTCTGTGACCATCATCCTCAGGTCTCACATGGCCCATTGCAAAAGCCTCACAATGTTGCTGCTGACTCCACTCTTCTCCTGCAGCTAATCTGTAACTAAAATTAAAGTGATCTATTGAAAATTTAAAATAAGATTGTATTGATTCCTTCTTTAAACCCTCCAGTGATTTTCCTTACACTTCAGATAAAATTCAAATGTTTACCCTTATCAACAAAATCCCGCATGATCTCAGCCCTCCTAACATCCCTTTCAGACCCCATCTTGTAGGTTTCTACCATTCACTGTTTCATTCATAGTAATTTGTCAAAAACAAGAGTCTCAGGTTCCTTAGGACTTTTCCAATATCTGTTTTCTAGAGAAAACAGAGAAATCTTCAATGCTCTCATTTCATAGACAAGGGGACCCAGGCAAGAGAAGGGAAGTCTCATAGCAAATTAGGGTGTAGCCAGGACCAGATCTTTTGATTGCCGGCATGGTGCCCTTTCCACCTGAGCTTGCTGAGTGATCCTAGCCTTCTGAACGTTCCATTGATGTCTCACCTTATCAACCTCAGAGACCATCTGGTTAGAGACATAGGTCTGGGATTTGGTTCATTCTTGGTTGTGATTTGAAGCTTGACCGTATGTGCTGTTGTGAAAATCCAAAGTTTCTGGGCAATATTTAACTCCCAAGAGAAAGATTCACCATTTTTTTTTGACCCTATGTGGACTGTTAAGTAGGCAACAAGGTCAAATCACCATTAGAGTTTCTTTGTCATTCCTTAGGCAGACCGTTTGCTCTGGAGTCCTCAAGGAGTAGTCAGGTAGAAAGGATCATCATTTCGGTCTAGCCTTGATCTGTGGCCCCTTTGTGTTCTTGTTTTTCTTGGCTGTCACTCCTTTCATGCCACATTGGGGCTCATTCAAGCTGATTTCCCCAGCCCTGCCCACTTCAGCCTCTCTGTTGATTGCCTATAATCAAGGGTTATTTGTGTATCATATTTACTTCACTGAACGACAGCCATTGCCTTGAAGGATTTCATAACATACTATCATATAAATTATTTTGGAAAAACAATAACTTAAAGAACTCAGCCATTGTGATAATTTGCGACCATATTTTTCTTCCTGCTTTTCCTTTCATACTTTATATCATTGGCCTGCTGTTGAGCTTTAAAAATCTGCACCTCCAATGCAGATCTCACCTAGGCATTTGCTGACCTGCTTTCAACAAAGAGAGTATTTGCTTATTCACAAAGCATATTCTGCTTTGTATATGTACTTTGACCACAGACAGGGAAGGTAGAATCCTTCCTTGTGAAAACTCTCTGAACTACACCCTCTGACCCTTATTTGACTACCTGTATTTTAGGAAAAGGAAGAGGGATACTTGGGGTGCAATTTTAATTTATGTTAAGGTTCCAATTGCAGCAAACCTCTCTAATAAAATTTTAACTTAAAAGAACATTAATCAGCAACAACCTGATCTCCACTCTATATCTTCAAAGATCCCACCAATTATATTGCTACTCTTCATTTCCTGGCCTCCCACCACCCTGCGGTGTGTAACATAGAGCGGATTCCTGTATCAACTGTTTGAATAAAGGTTAGTTGGCTGGTATTGCCTTGGACTTTTACTCCTCATCTGAGTAATCTTGAGATGTTCTTGAGGATTGGTTTTAACATAGCCAGTAACACTAATACTTTTATATGTTCTTCTGTTATCGTATTTGCTATCACTTAAATAATCATTTTCTGCTTCATTTACTTGCCCATTCTATAAAAGAATCTCCAGGGTGCCTCCTGAACACTCTAAACCATTTGTCCTCATTGCATTTTTTATGTACTTTGCACCTTGGATGCTTCTTCTCACTACCCCACTTCTATTTTCATGACACATTCTGGAAGACAGCTCCCATGTCCCAGGAGCTGTCCTAGGTCCTGAATATCCAGCTGTGAAGAAGGCTTCTGAGCTCATGAAACACACATCCTAGGGAAGACCATGCAGCAAATCCTTTGCCAAGATTTTCTTCCTTGATATCTCTTACCTCTGTCTATGTCTCTCCATCTCTCACCTGCTAGAACTTTATCCTACCTATCCTCATTTTTCTCTTTTACTATTAAAATGAGAGCCTCACTATCCTCCCCACATCCTCCCTTGTCTATTTTTTTTTTGTGGGGGCTGGGGCTGGGTTTGAACCTACCACCTTCAGCATATGGGGTTGGTGCCCTACTCCTTTGAGCCACAGATGCTGCCCTATTTCTTTTTCTTTTTTTTAAGTCAAATTTTGATGCTTTATTTTCTTTAGAATAAATAGGTGCTATGATTATTGTTGATAAAGGAACAGATGTCACTGAGATTTTGAGGGCTAAGGTTATCGTGGATATTGATACTTGGGATGCGATTTGTGAGACACTTAATATCCATATTCAAAGTCTACTTGGATGGAAGGTGGTGGAAGTCCTATTTGTTGTTACCTGTGATGTTGTCATGGTAGATGTTTATGTGGGTTTCATGGTGGAGATTGTCACATGGCTTGAGATCAGACAAACTGGAGCTTTTAGAAGTGCATTAATGTACATAGTTACCATTCAATAAAAAAAAAACTGGAGCTTTTGGTGGTTTCACAGTGCTGTTGTAAGATTCACTTGTATGTCAGGAAGTCACATATTGGACATTGTAGTTCTAGAGACTGGGAAGTCAAAGATTAAGGTGGTGGTCTGGTGAGGGCTCACTTTCTGCTTCTCAGGTGGTGCCTTCTCACTGTGTCCTCCCATGGTGGAAAGGGGCATGATGACTTCTACTCCATTTAACAGAGATCTCAGCAATATATGTATCTAATCATGTCACTCCCCTGTTTAAAACCTTCAAGCACTTTCTGTTGATCTTAGGACACAAATAAAAATTCTTAGGAGACTCTGCATGACCCAGCTCTTGCCTCTCTCTCTAGCTTTTCTCCCCTTCATTCTATGGGCTCCAGCCACTCTGGGCTCCTGTAAGAGTCCTCCAAGCTCCCCAGGCTCTGTTCCTTCCCTTTTCTTTCTTCCCCTTCGCTCTATGCCATCTCACTACACCTTCCTTCCACCACCTCCCTTTCATCTGCAGAGTTTGGTTCAGAAGCCCCTTCCTCCAGGAAGCCATCCCTGGCTACTCAGACCTGGCCAGGTGCCCCTGTTACATGCTCTCATGGATCCTTCTAAGTTTCTCTTTATCATTCAAAATTTTAAATTGTGAAATGTAACACATACATAGAAATACACATAAAGCATAAACATTAACTTTAATGAATAATAATAAATCCAGTTCCCTGTAACCACCCTCCAAGTCAAGCAATAAAACATCATTAGAACTCTAAGGACAGCCCTATAGCAAACCCCTTCCTCTACTAGCAATAGTGTTTTCCTCACTTTGTATAATATATTCTTCACTTTGGGGGTTTAGAAGTTATCAGCTTAGAAATTTACATATACATATATAGTTTACATATTTGTTCAAAATATTAAAAATATAAAATGTCATATAAACATGAAATTTTTATATAAAATTATCAATTTAGAAACATATACATATGTTCTAATAATATATACATAAGACTACTTAATTAATGTGGCAGTTTCCCCAAAGAGCAGGAACACTGTCTCTTATGCTCACCTTTGTCCGTTCAGGGTCCTGCCCTATCCCTGGCACATAGTACACCCTCAATAGACATTTGGAGACTAAGTTAGTAAAGATGACACACAGGCAGACTCTAGAAAAGGGCTAAGCTGTCTTGAGTCCTTATAAGGGGGAGACCCTTATGTCAGGACCCTTTTAGGGGGCTATGAATTAGGGGCTAGGGCACCCCCTGCATATGAGCCTGTAGTTCAAATGCATCTGCCATGTTCCCCTTCAAAACTTTAAATAAGAAAATTGAGAAAGCTATGTAGGAAAATAACTATCTATTTGGGCCTCTGTGTATTTATGTATCTTACTGCTCATTTATTTGTCCATTGTACCATGTAATATTATACAAATGCACACCTATTAAAATATATCAGAAAAGTAGAGTATTGTGGAAGTCGGAGTGGGAAAAAATGGTCAGTGTCTCACAAGCAGGCATAAGTATTGGCCTCCACTCATGACCTACAGGAATAAACCCTGTCCCTGTCAGCAACTCAGACTTGAAGATGGTGAAGAAATAAACTGTGTCTCAGGGATTTGATTCATGAGGCAGAAAAACTGTGGCAGGATCATGGAAACACATGAATTATTCACAATTCAAGCCGGATAGGGGAAGAAGGAGGCGGGGAATGACCAGGAAAGGAACATCAAGAAAATGAAGCTCTCATGGTCAGGGAGGGGCACACAGGAGAGGTAGTGGTGGGGGCAGCCTCATGAGGGGACTAAACCAGATAGGGAGGTAAACCAACCTGTCACATGGGCAGGTGACCAGAGAACACCTGGTGGGAGTGAGGGTAGATGGGTAAACTAAGGGAGCATCTCCCACACCCAAAAGCCAGTTATAACTAGAGCAACAACCCAGCAGCTCATGATTTAGTTTAAAAATAAATCCTGATGCCAGGCTCCCAGTGTCCTGTGGTTATAGAAGAGGAGCAACACCTGAGTGGTCAGCCAGGCAGGGCCAGGCACTAAGGGAGCTCAGAGGGATGTCGCCTGTGGGAAGGGCCACTCTTTGCTCCTGTTGTGTCTGGGTGTGTGACGAGGGAGAGGATGACAAGGTTTGTTCCTCAACATAAAAGAGACACTCGGGATTGTGTTGAGTGAGAGGGAGCCGTGTAAGTAACAGATCAGAAGAGGTAAAGACAGTTGTCTGGAACTGAGTAATGCAGGACCAGGGCTGAGAATACAACTTAGGTGCTTCAGTGAGTCACTGGGGAGCCAGCAGGGTATAGTGGGCAAGGAGCTGTCTGGCTTAAGGACCTAGATGCGGCAGACACAGTCAGTTCCTGTTCATTTTGGATTAATATGAGGATACAAACCATTAGGTTACAATGTTTGCATTTGTTAGATAAAGTCCCTGTTGTAGTTGTGTCCTACCCACAGGAGGTATGTTATATATCCTTAAATAGCTCCCATTAGGTGGTAGCACACCAATCCCTCTCCCTTCTCCCCTCTCTCTCTCCTCCCTCTTCCCCCTCCCCCCAATTTGAATTGAATTTAATTTTCCTCTTGTTTGGGTATATCTTAGTTCATCTACTGGCTTCATATTGAGTACATTGGATACTTGCTTTTCCATTCTTATAGTATTTTACTAAGAAGAATGCATTTTAACTCCATCTAGGATAATACAAAACATATAAAGTCTCCATCTTTTTAAAGGCTAAATAATATTCTATGGCATGCTTATACCATAGTTTATTAATCCATTCCTGGGTTGATGGGCATGCAAGTCGTTTCCATATTTTGGTGATTATAAATTGAGCTACAATAAACAATCTAGTGCAAATGTCTTTATGATAAAATGATTTTTTTTTTTGGCTTGGTGCCTGTAGCTCAGCAGCTAGGGTGCCAGCCACATACACAGGAGCTGGTGGGTTCAAATCCAGCTTAGGCTTGCCAAACAACAATGACAACTACAACAAAAAAATAGCTGGGCGTTGTGGCAGGAGCCTGTAATCCGAGCTACTTGGGAGGCTGAGGCAAGAGGATCACTTAAGCATAAGCATTTGAGGTGGCTGTAATTGTGGGATCAAATGGGGGGGTCTATTTTCAGTTCTTTGAGGATTCTCCAAACTTCTTTCCAAAGAGGCTCTGTTGGTTTGCAGTCCTACCAACAGTGTAAAAGTGTCCCTCTCTTTCTGCATCCATATCATCATCTGCAACTTTGGGACTTCATGATGTGGGCCATTCTCACTGGGATTAGGTCATATCTCAGGGTGGTTTTGATTTGCATTTCTCTGATGATTAGGGACAATGAGCATTTTTTCATGTTTGTTGGCCGTTCATCTGTCTTCTTTAGAAGGTTCTGTTCATGTCTCTTGCCCAGTGATAGATGGGATTGTTCTTTTTTTTTTTTTTTGGTTGATTTGAATTCTCTGTAGATTCTACTTTATCAGTCAGCTGGTGTTTGGTTCCTTACTAGGAGCCTAGCATAACTTGGTTTAGCCTAGCACAACTTGGTTTATCCACAGATATTTATTGAGTACTTACTATGTGCCAGGCTGGGTATCCAGAAATAGGTCCATTCTCAAAGAGCTAATATTCTATCTCAAGGAGATAGGTAATAAACTTATAAACAAGTAATTAAGATTCTTTAAAATACCAAAAAGTGCTGTGGAAACAATGAAATAGGACACTGTGTTAAGAGACCAGTGGGATATGCTGGGTGGCAGGGGTGGGGCTGCCTTGGCAGGCGTGGTCAGGAAGTGCCTCCCTAAGGAGCTGGCATGTGAGCTGAGTCCTGAAAGACGAGCAGGACCAGCCTATGTACCATCTGCGGAAAGCATATAGCAGAGGGCTCAGGAGGCAGTTGAGCAATGAAAAAGAATATAAGCCTCAGTTTCTTCAATGTGCACACTGAGAGGGTTGGGCAAGATGATTGCTAAGTCCAGTGGGTGCACGCTGATTGCTCAGTCCAGTGAATGCAGGTGCAGCCTGGGAAGTCTTCATGGAAAGGCAGGATTTGAGCTGGATCTTGAAGAAAGATCCTTCAAGTGCTAGTGTGGTCACTTACATCTGCACCAGAAGGATATAGTTTTCTAAAACCTTGAATGAGAACAAAACAGGAATATCTGCATCCTCCCGTGGAGACATGGTCCTCCTTCCTCCACCAGGCAGGAAAGTTTCATCCTAAAATGCAGCCAGCTATGCTCATGATCCAGTACCTCTGGAAGCTTTGTTGCAAACTAAAATCAATTATTTCTTGTTCTCATTGCAATGGACCTCTATTTGGCTACTTATCTCATGATGTCTTATAAGATAGTTTACAAAGCTACGGACCCATTGATACATTGCCTTCCTTCACTTGTCTGTAAACTTGTTAATATGTAAGCCTCAAGCACAGTTCCAGACTTGGGCAGGTGTCTCAATGGAGGTTGAAGGACTGAATTAACTGTGTTTGTCAGCTAAGGCAGCTGTAACAAAATACCATGGACCAGGCAGTTTAAACAATACAGGTTTATTTCTCATAGTTCTAGAAGGTAGAAGTCCAAGATCAAGGTTCTGGTAGGTTAGACTCCTGTGAGGGCTCTTTTCCTGGCTTGAAAATGACTGTCTTCTTGCTGTGTTCTCACTTGGTGGGCTGGGGATGGTGGGCAGAGAAAGTGTGTGCAGGCTCTGGGGTCCCACCCTTATGACTTCATCTAACCTTAATGACTTCCATTATTGGAGACTCTATCCCCAGTAGTCACTCTGGAGGGTAGGGCTCTAACATATGAATATTGGAGGACACATTTAGTCTGCAACAGTAAGTTAGGATGTGAGTGAGAGAAAAAGCACTAGAAACAGTCTGAATCTTCCCCTTCAGGCAGAAATGTGTTGGTCAGCAGGGTAGCTGGAAAGGCAGCAGGGAGTCTTCTGCAGCGCAGGTCCCTGCTGCCGTGGGAATAGTTATGAAGTGGAAATGCTTAGGAGAAAACACACAAGTAGAATCAGATCCTGCTCTAAGTGCTGATTTGAGGGATGGGGAGTGAAGGGATGGCAGGTGGGGAAATGAAGGAGAACTTAGTCTGTCTCCCAGTGGGGCTTCTGTGGCCATTTGCAACCTGGTCACAACCTTTCTAATCAGGGACACTTGGGCTTGGACATCTTTACTGCAAGACTATAGTCATCCCACTGAGCAGCCAGGGCCAGGAAGAGTAACAGCAAGAGTAATGAACACATTTTTCAATGCCTGCTTCATCCCAGGATGATACTAAGGGCTTTACAGGTTCTGGCTTAACACATCCTCTTATTGGTCACCTCATTTTGATGGGAAAACTAAGAGAGATGAAGTCACCTATATTGTTACAGCTGGCAACGGCAGCTGTGAGCCTCAGATTGGAGCTCTGCTCATGCTACCTCAGGGCCATAGCTTCTGCTGTGCTACACACCTTTCAGTGGGAGTGCTGTGGGGGTTGGGAGGGGCACTCAGAACCCCTGTGCCAAGTGGCAATAGCTTGGGCTTCTTGGATCCTGCTCTACTCCCCTGACAAGCCCCAATGTGCAGCCCAGGAGGTGAGCTGCAGCCTGGGCAGAGCTGTTACCCCTTCTGATGCTTGGGGATGCTAGGAAGGTGGGCTGGTGTCTACTCCATACCTTCCTCTTTGGGGGTTTCTTACCCAGGCTTCTGCAGACGTCAGCCAGAGACAAGGAATATTAGGGTTAGAGCTAGGATTAGGAGTGGAGGAGAATGGAGACAGAGGAGTACTAAGGAGAAAGAAGACAGGGACATGAGGCCACCGAAAGACCCGGAGGTTTACTGGGGATATGCCACAGCAGCCTTACAGGGCCTCCCCATCTGCACCCAGGCCTGCTCCGAGCATTGTGAGGAGGAAAAAGTAAAGGTCCCTGCTGGTAGAACTCAGAGAAGCTGTCAACAGGGAATAATCCTCTTTCTCAGACCCTAAGATGGTTATGGAAATGGAAACCACAGAGTCTATGGCAGTGTGATTCTACATCCTGAAGAAGCCCCAGACAGAGCCAGGACACCCAAACTCTAGACGTGCCCTAGGTGTCAATGACCCTGTGGACTCCTGGACACATCATATGAATAATCCCCCTGGGCTTCTGTTTGAATGAAGTGGCTATGTGACAGACCTCCAAGGCCCTTCTAACTCCTAACTACGTTCTAGGTTTGTCTGAGTTCTCAGGGTACTGGAATCTTAGTTTGTCAGCCTATTCAGGATGGGATGAGAGTGTTAATAGACCCATCTGGAAGAGGAAAGATGTCTCTGTGACTTTGCCACAGCCCTAGGCCAAATGCCCAACCTAGAATCACCTATAATCAGGCCCCAAGTGACAGGCAATGTGGATTCTGCCTGCCCCACCACTTGCTTTTGCCTAACCCTGACCTTGGATACCTCATTCCCCTCTCCAGGTCTCTGGTCCCTCTCCTGGGTTTTTCAGGGATGACTAGCACAATGCTTTCTAATTACACACTGCTCCTGGGAGCACAAGAGCTGTGAGGCAGGATAAAGGACTTTTTAAATCTAGTTGCTTTCAGAGATTATTCATCCAGAAACATAAATGAGCATTTAAATGAGAGCAGAGACTAGGGAATGCAGGCCAGGGAAGGCCAGGACAGCGGGTGCTGGGGAAGAGTTGGGGCAGAGCCCTGGGGAATTGGTTGGCAGATGCCCTTGGTGCTACATGGTATTGTATTTGACCCATGATATCAGGATCCTTACCTTTCAACTTTCATTGCTCCAGATTCCCCCAAACTCATGCCACTCTCTTGCAAAATGTTTTATTAATTCATTTAGTGGGTGTGCCAGAAGGGACCAGCATTAGGTATCTTTGGAACCCTCTGCCATGGGTCACAGACTGATACAGAGTACAATCTCCAGGCCCAGGCCTTGTCCATGCAGTGCTGGTTCTGAGAGTGTTTGCTGGGGGACGCTGGCTCTCTGGATCATACAGGTATCTATGAAGGGCAGAATAGTTCATCAGTGCTGTGTGTGTGCATGCACGTGCGTATGCATGTCCACAATCACCCATGAAGCCACCTTGCATGACGACAGAGAAACTGTGACATTTGTGCTTTTGACATTGACGCCTGACAGAAAGAACATGGTTTAAATATCACACTAAGGGCCGGCAACAAGTGTAGTTAGGGAAGCAGTTGTCTTTGTGCCTGACTCCACTGAAAGAGGTGCTGGCCCATGACCCTAGGGGCTAAACTTTAGTACATTGATTTTCTAATTTGGATTTGTTTTTAGGAAGAGAAAAACATCTCCGATGAAAACTCAAATATATTCATTGTTTTATTCAATACCCACTTAGTAAGTGCTTACTTAATTTGTCCATGCCACTGTTAAGCAATGTGAAGGACAAAAGTTATTGTTAGACCATTACTTATTATTAGCACATGAACTAGGAATCTTGATTTCCATTTTGCAGAACAGGAAACTGAGATTTTAATTAGCCTATCTAAAGTCTCATAGCTAAAGCTTTATATGTGAGGTGTCAGAATGCAAACTTAGCTCCTCTAAGCTACAAGTCAAACACACTAAGAAATGTTTTAATCTTTCAAGGAGGTGACAATTAGATAAAGAGGATATGATGAAGCCACAAACTGTGCTACAAGGAAGAGCAGGGCGTGTACCAAGAGTCATGTGTAAGTGCTCTGGGAGATCTGGAATCTTCCAAAGAGGGGGTGACATTCAAGCTGGGCTTGGGAGGATGGGGGCTATTTTCATATGTGGAGGGTGAGTGGCAGTCATCTGAAAGAAGGAAGGGCATGCACAGAAGGTGGCTGCACACAGACAAGAGGCTACTTGTCTAGAGAAGTGGTCCTCACCTGGCTATGTATTAGTCACCTGAACTGGCTAAGGACAACCAGACCCTGGGCCCCACATCCTGCCATTCTGATTTCATTCATCTTAACCATTGGTCTCATCATTGGCATTTGATAAAATCTCCCTAAGTGTGTCTGGTGTACAGCTTGGATTGAAAAAGTCTGTCATTGAGGAAGGGCTGTGGGTTCCATACTGATGCTCTCACAATCACTCAAATTCAAGGATTCAACATAAACAGGATCTGAGTACAGATGGTGACAGTGGGAACAGAAAGGGAGAGATGGGCAAGAGTTCTTTGATAAGCAGTGTCTGTAGCACCAAGTGTCCCTAGGAGTGTACGAGTCATGATGACCAGGTGACAGCCTTCATGCCACTCAAGACTGAGAGCTACAGGATGGAAAACACCAGTCAGAGAAGGACAGTGGGTGAGGGTGGCTAGACATCTTGAATCAAGGGCAGTGACTATTAGGCCATCAGGGAGGAATGCCCAGCAAATCACATGAGTTTAAAGCTTGGGTGAAGAACAGAGAATAGAAAATCATAAAGACTCATCTCCAGATCAGTAGTTGGGGCTGAAGCAGAGCACGAACTCTGATGGACAGAGGAGAAAGGGGAGAGCAAAGGGCCCAGGTGGGAACACCCATATTTCTTTGGTGTCCTGTCCTTAGGCAGGACAAAGAGAGGCTTAGAAACAATTCCTCATGGAGAATCATTCCATTTGCATTAGCCGAGGCCAGTGTCTGGGGGGCAAGCAGTGGGCAATAAAGTTATTTTTCACCAGCCTGGCTGCCTGTGACTTAGACATTGATCAGCTAAGTCAATAGCTCTGTGCTCAGACACGAAGACCCACTGATGTGTGTGCAGGAAGTAGGGCAGTTGTAGCTCAGCTCTCCCTTGCCAGAAACCTGCTTCTGGCAGAGAATCCGAGATCATTTTGCCATCATCCTTGGCCTCTGACAACATGAAGGAAGAATGAACACACAGGTTATGAATTCACCCATCACAAAGAAGGTCTTTATTTTGAGCAATCCCAAAGATGAATTCCTGTCCTTCCAGGGAAATCAATTTGATTGGCCCTTATTAGAGGGATGTGTTTGTGTATATGTGTGTGTGTGTGTGTATGTGTGTTTAATACAGGGTCTCCCTCTGTTGCCTGGAGTATTGTGTCATCATAGCTCACTGCAACCTCAAACTGCTTGGCTTAAGTGATCCTTCTGCCTCAGCCTCCTGAGTAGCTGGGACTACAGGTACATGCTACCAACTACACAAGGCTTATTTTTAATTTTTTTGTAGAAATAGGGTTTTGCTATGTTGTTCGGGCTGATCTTGAACTCTTGGCCTCAAATGATTCTCCTGCTTTGACCTCCCAAAGTGCTAGGATTATAGGTGTAAGGCACTGCACCCAGTTTCTACTATTTTAAGGGTGCCCCATGAGAGCATTTCTTGTGATAATCCCACATCATCCCATGGGACCAACTCAGCCCTGAGAGGAGGCTGGTGGATTTCCCTGAGATCCATCCTTTGAGGGTCCTGAGAGCTGAAGGTGGCAGCAATCATGGGCATAGCAGCTTTAGGGCGCTCGGGGCACAGGAACAGGACCCTGTGTCTAGGCAGATGGCTGGCCAGCTTCATCAGAGAGGACAGAGGAGGGAAGGTTCCAGCATGGACAGTCAACCCTCAGACCCTCTGTTTACCTGCCTTTGGGAGGATCTGCAGAGGTGAGGGAAAAAAGAATGAAGATGCTGTGGAGAGAGAAAGAACATTTTAGCAGCTACAGATGCTTATACCCCAAATGAAAAGACTCTCAAGAAACTCTTCTGGGTGGCATAAGTACTGATGGGCCAAGAAATGGGTACTGAGAGTACTGTCCCTACTCCTTGTCAGTGCAAGCCAAGCAAATACCAGCATGCATTCCAAAACGGTGCTTCTCATACTTGAATTGTAGGGATGTTGCTAAATGCAGAACCTGACTCAGTAGGTCCACACTGGGGCTGGAGCTTTGCCATGCCTGTTTCCCATGGGATGCTAAAGGGGCTGGTCCTCGCACCACATGCTGAGTAGCACGGTTTTAGACTATAGAGTTGGGTCAGTGTCCATCCCATGACCTGGGATCCCTTCTGGAACTACTTCCTCCCCATACCCCGCTGTTGGCCGGGGAGAGGGGACCAGGAAGGGTGTGATGGGATGTGGGCAGGCAGTCTCCGAGGCTCGCCAGTGCCTAGCCACACACTCAGCTCCCACCGTCTTGCACACTGCCCAGTGGCTGGCTGATTCCGTTATTGGCTCCTGGCTCAGGCAGAGTAATTACAGTTGAGGCCCTGATGAATTGGGGGCCAGTAATTAAAGCACCTATTGATTTTCTACTTAGGAGTTCCCTGTAGCTGGAAACAAAAGTGGGGAGAGAAGAGAGATAAACAATCTGGGGAAGGATTGTTTCAAAACAGGGGATGGTTCAGTGTGCATTAGCTGGTCCTGGCAGCCACTAAGGAAGGGGCTGTGGGGTGATCATTTATCACCGGCCTATCTATCTAGAAGTAGAGCATTGATCGGCTGGTCAATATGCTTCTGGGGCACAGAGCCAGCTGGAGTAGGGGAAAGGAGGCGTGTCTTCTGCAAAGGGTTCATCCCTGGATCTCCAAACCATGAATCTGTCTTGTTTTGCTGCTTTGTTTGGCTTATTTTAATTATGTATTGAAGCAACTGTCTCGTGTATATCATCTGCCTTCATCAGGCAACAATGGGCTTTCCGTCATTAGAAATTTGGCTTCTGGTGCTGTCTGGGGCCAGATGCTAGAAAGTAGAAGGCAGGTGTGGGCTTGGGGAGAGGCACGACTGGGGGGGAGGCTGAGGGCAGTGGCGGGAGTGGGGCAGCCAGGATGCAAAGAGGGGGCCAGGGGACCAGAGCTTTAAACAGGGGGCTACCAAGGGGAGAAGAAACCCCCCAAGTAGAGAAAGAGACAGCTGACTTGTGAGGGGGAGAGGAGAAACAGACCGGAAGAGGGCTTGGGTGGAGACATAAAACACAGTGAAGTCTTATTTAAAGATGGCTTAAGTTATTTTGGTGCATTTAACTCTTAATTCATCTTCCTTTCACTGAGCTAAAGAGAAAAACTAATGAGAAGAGCGCCTAACTGGCGATTTTACTTTAGTCGGATCCCGGAGCCCTCCCTTCCTCCTTTGGTGTGGGTCACTTGATCAGAGATGGCTCTTTTGTTTCCCAGAGAAATGTCACTCTTCTCCTAAGCCTCTTCCTTTCCCCCTCCTGTTTTCCTTGCTGCAGCTGGGTTGGCGGCTTAATGACGATGAAGTTAGATTAGGATCTGGGTTTTGATAATGATTGAAGCTGGGCAGAGAGAAGCGTTTTAGCAGAATGTGTGTTGAAACACAATTACTCATTATCCCCATCAGGGCAGACAATGAGGGTGGTGGGGAGTAGTGAGTTGTGGAGAAGTAAGCCGGCTGTTACTTGTTATAAGTAGGATTTTAAAAAATTCTATAGAAATACTGAATGGATTTATTCAGCTTATTCAAACTAATTGTACAATGTGTTTGCTTCTGAAATAAAAATGTACTGCAAATATGCCCAATAAATGGAGAAAAGGGGCCTGGGGGTGAGAGTGCTGTGATTTATTTATTTATTTTTGAGACAGAGTCTCACTCTGTCACCCAGGCTGGAGTGCCAGGGCATCAGCCTAGCTCACAGCAACCTCAAACTCCTGGGTTCAAGCAATCTTCCTGCCTCAGCCTGTTGAGTAGCAAGGACTATGAACACCTACCACAATGCCCATCTAATTTTTCTATTTTTAATAGAGATGGGGGCCTCACTCATGACTCAGGCTGGTCTCAAACTCCTGAGCTCAGGTGATCCTCTCACCTTGACCTCCCAGAGTGCTGGCATTACAGGTGTGAGTCACTGCGACTGGCCCAAAGTGTGGTTTATTGTGTTAAAGTAGCTGCTGTGCATAGATGGGTGTACAGTGCCCTGCACACGGGAGACCCAGGTCTTGCCCTCACAGAGCTTAGGGAGCTTGATTCTTGTGTGCAACATTTATCTGGCTGGAATCTTCATGGCACCTTTGTCTACAAGGTGAAGTTAACCTCCTGGGCCTCACAAGAAGGGCCTTCTGTGGCTGGTCACAGCCTTTTGTCTAGCAATATGTCCAGGCTTCCCCAGGTACCCCTTCTGCACCAGCCTGCCAGGCTCCTAATGGACTCAGGTCAGAACCACTCTCCTGCATTCCCAATCTCCATTAGTGGTACCACCGTTTAACCCTGCAGTCCCCAACACCCAGGCCACAGTTGCCTGTTAGGGGTCCTGGGGCCAGTGAGTGGAGCCTTGCCTATACTTACAGCTATTTCCTGTCACTCATATCACTGTCTGAGCTCTGCCTCCTCTTGGGTCAGCAGTGACATTAAATTCTCATAGGAGCATTAGATTCTCATAGGAACGGGAGCCCTACCGTAACCTGTGCATATGAGCGATCTGGGTTGTTCACTCCTTCTGAGAATCTAAAGCCTGATGATCTGGGGTGGAGCTGAGGTGATGGCGCTAGTGCTGGGGAGAGGCTGCAAACACAGGTTATCATTAGCAAAGAGTTGGACTGCACTGAGATTATATAAATCAATTGCTTGCAGACTCCTATCAAAACCATCCCCTCACTCCACAGTCTGTGGAAAAATTGTCTTCTATGAAACCAGTCCCTGGTGCCAAAATGGATGGGGACCTCGCTTTAACTGGTTCTGCCAGCCAGAAGCCCAAAGACAAGGTGGGTTTTTCCCACATGCCCCCAATTCGATGGGCCCCCAAGCCTTGTCACTCTACCTAGTGACTCTGGAACATGGTTCACCTTTTCCCATTCCTGCAACCACAGCCTGAGCTCCTCCCACACTGCCTTGAGCTTGGGCCTTTGAGTTACTGCAGCAGTCTGCACTCAGGTGTCATATCACCCCTGTTCTAGCTGCTGTGCTATCCTCAGAACAATTTATCCAAAATCAACATTTGATGATGTTATGCTCAACTTTTTAATGACTCCTACTGCCTGCAGGATAAAGTTCTTTCCAGCTGTGTGGGCTTGGGCATTGTTCTCTAAGGCTCAGATTCCTCATCTGTAAAAATGGGGATGCTAATGATTGCTTCATGGGGTCATTATGAGATGTAAAGAAGGTAATATGAGTAAAATAATTATCACAGTGCCTGGCATGGAGAAATTATCTATAGAGGGGTGGAGGTGATGGCAGAGATGGTAAGAAGGGAGGAGTTGGGTTTCATGGTTATTCTTACAAAGGAAAAGTTTTTAAGATCTGGACCCAAATTTATGTCTGCAGATCTGACCTTCCTCCTGAATGCCAGACTCATATACATAACTGGTCACACAGCATTTTTGCCTGAACATCACAAATTTAAGAAGTTCAAAAGAAAATTCTTTCTATTCTACTCCCCCTCCCCCTCCCCCAAAAGTATCCTGCCCACTGTTTTTCCCACCCTGGATAGATGGCAATTCCTTCCTTCTGGACGCTCAAAGCCAAAACCTTGACTACTCTCCTTCTCCTGTGGACCCCACATCCAATCCATGTCTAAGTCCTGTTTTCTGTCTCTAGACCTACCCCGAACCTAGCTGCTCTTCCCAACTCTCT
This sequence comes from Galagoides demidoff, assembly GCA_963574575.1. Classification (NCBI taxonomy): domain Eukaryota; kingdom Metazoa; phylum Chordata; class Mammalia; order Primates; family Galagidae; genus Galagoides; species Galagoides demidoff. The sequence continues at coordinate 3,454 of CAUYQV010090559.1, read as the reverse complement.
TGGCCCTGCTGCTGCCCTGGCTCCCCTGCACTCTGCCTAGGTCACTGTGCTAGCTTCTTTCCAGCCCCTGTCCTTGCCCTGCCCCAGACATTGTGGTGGTGCCGCCCTGGGGGCTTCTCCATCTGCCTCCTCTCTGCCTGTGCCACCTCTCGCCCACTGCCTTCACCTTCACTCAGTCTGCCCCTGCCACGCTGGCTTCCTTTTCATTCTTCCTGGGGAGGGCTTTGCTCTGACTGCTCCGCCCCCCTGCCCCCCCCAACCCCTGCCACCTGCAGCACTCTCCCCAGACACTTCATAGATACCTCTATCCCCAGATACAGTCCTCACCCTGATCTTAGCAAGTCTTGCTCAATGGCAAGACTTTTTATATTAAAGCCTACCCTGGTGGACTTACACAGGTTAGACAATTAAGTTCATGAACTCATCCTAGTGAAAGTGCTACATACCTTGTTGCTGAATATCACTATAGCCACCTTTGAAGTATTCCGCATGGGAAGCTATGCACTGATGCCAGTGCCTAGTCGTCCACCTTTCAAAGTGTTTTTTCAAATTCCTTCCCCCTGCCCTCCAGTTTCCTTACCTGGCTCTGTCTTTTCTCCATAGCACTGTCACCTTTGGACAGAGTATATAATCTACTCACTTGTTTATCGCTCATGTCCTTCCTCTTTCCTCTGATATGTAAGTTCTGTGTGAACACTGACTTCTGTTTACCATGTCCGCTTTGTCCAGCATCTAGAACAGTGCCCAGCACGTAGCAGATACTTAACAAATCTTGCCATGCATGCCGCCTGCCAGCCCTGTGTTCTGTCCTGGGGGCCTCCCCTTTGTGTGTGTGGGGACACTTGTTTATATCTTCTGTCTCTATGAGACTGCATGCTCCATTTCCCCTCCAGGGCAGGCTCGCAATACTAGATGGCATATGAATACATATTCCTGACTGATGGACTGTAAGTGACTTGAGCAATTAAAGACGCAAATAGAATTTCCTTTTGTAAAGTTCTTCCAGAATGGACCAAGATTCCATTTATCTGAAATGGTGGGTTGGCAGCTGAAATGCCTCCCTCCTAAGGCTAAGATTGTGTCTGCTGGATCTTCCCTCCAATGAGTCCATGGTTCATTTGTCTGTCGGCGTCACAGTGACCGGCCTTGAAGACTAGGGGAGGTGGGTGTCTAAATATAGAGATGCATCCTTCTTGTGTGCCATGCATGGCGAGTCCTTCTGGCATCCACCCATTGGCTGTAAAGTGGAAGAAATGGGGTGGGGGGTTAAATGACCCGTGCAAGGGGCCGTATGTGGCCTTCAGTGGGGGCCAGGACAAATAGAGAGTGGCAGCAAAGACACATCCGTGTAGGCTGGGGCCATGCCGTGTGATGACTTGCACCCCAGGTGAGCTGATAATGTCTTATTGGGCAGAGAAGTGGGAGATGGGGGGAAGGTTTCAAGGGGAGAAAAGCCCCATGACAGGAATCAAGTGTTAGGAAAAGTCGTTTGATAGTAAAGAGAAGGGTAGATAGGAGGGAGGGAGTGAGACCCATGAGACCGAACTGGTGGCGGCCATCTTTCAATAGCAGCCAGGGCCTCACTTGGAGAGTAGAGCAGGGGAGGGAAGGGAGGCAGGTTGAGGAAACTGCTAAAGCTAATAATTATTTACAGGCCTGGGCAACTGGCGGGCCTTGGAGGGCCTAGTGCGGGCTCTGTCCTCCAGCCCCTTTACATAGCACTGTGCACGCTCACCCAGGGGGAGCTCAGCTCCTCCCAGGGCTCTGGTTCTCATCCAGGTCACCACAGCTCCCAGATATATCATTCTAGCCCAGACCATGCCCTGGCCTATGGTCACTTAGCAGCTCCAGTGTGAGAGACCCCACAGGGACTTCCCACACAGCACAAGCAGAATGAGCCTACCACCCCCACCTGTTACAGCCCACTCCACCCCCATAACCCAGGGAACCCTTCACCATCCAGTCAGGGGCTGGGAAGCCCTCCCAGCACACCCCCATGTCCACTCCCTCCCCACGTCCTCCAGTCACACTGTGTGAACCTACAGAATTCTAACTACCTCTTTCTCTCTCTTCTGCCATTATCCTAGGCTCGTCAGCCATTCTTCCTTTCCCAGATAATTGCAGTAGCTCTCTATGTGGTCTTCCACTGGCTACTCTGACCCTCTTCCAATCCAGTCACTACACTGGTATTGAATTTATTTATTTTAATGTAACCTGAGTGATCTTTGAATAATGCAAGCCTGGCCATACCTTTTTCTTAGGAAAACCCATCAATAGCTTCTCATTAGCCTTAGAATAAACCACTACATGTTTAATAGGGCATCAAAGCCTTGCCACTATAGTCTCCACCCACATCTGTCTCATCCTTTGCCTTAGCGTGAGTTGCCGCGGTGTTGGCTTCGTATGATGGTCCTTGAGCTCGCCGGAGGTGGGGATCATGTCTGAACACCAAGCCGAGTGCCTGGCACAGGGGAGGTGCTAATGATTTTGCTGGATGAAGCAGTGGGGTTCTCAGTAGGATCAAATGCTGCAAAGAGGCCAAGAAGGGCTGAGAAAAAGCCTCTGGAATTGGCATAGGAACAGAAAGCACGTCTGTACACTGTAGTACAAGGTGTGGAGCAAAAAGAGATGTCACAGGGCAAGCGAGGCCTCAATTACTTGGCACGGTAGGGGAGAAGGGCATTCTAGCTACTTAGGGTGGAGGTCCAAACTTAGCCATTTTAATCTCTGCTAGCAAAATATATATATATATTTTTTTGGGGGGGGAGGGCAACAAATAAGTTCACTTTCCTGCCTTTTGAAGTTGTATCAGAGCAACTAACTACTGAGACCTAACTAATTAATAATTGGAAGATTTTTGAGAGTGTTGGACTTATTTGAACCTTGGTCACACATTTGAAGCAAAGGTAGAGAATGTGCCCTGGGCAGCATTTTCAATAAACTCCCAATTTCTCCTTGGAGGGAGCGTGAGTATGTGTATGTGTGTGAAGAGGAGGGAGGAAGTCCTATTCTGGTTATGTCACAAAGAAGCTACATGGCATTGTAAAAGGGCCCTCAATTTCTCCCGATGAGGTGACACCTGTCACACTAACATCAGGAGTTGTCATAGGATTACAGGAGAGAACATGATTGGAGGAGGCTGTGGTCTGGTACCTGGCACAGGCTAGATGCCACCTTCCTGTTGTGTGACTGTAAACCTCCAAGTGGGGAGAAAACGTAAAGGGATAGGATGACGGGTGTTCAGTGGGATCAATTTAGGCTTCTTTCTTGCTTTGAAAAAATCCAATGGTTTGTATTTTACTCCTAAAAAAAATTTTTTTTTTTTTGAGACAGAGCCTCAAGCTGTCCCCCTGGGTAGAGTGCCATGGCATCACAGCTCATAGCAACCTCCAACTCCTGGGCTCAAGCGAGTCTCCTGCCTCCGCCTCCCAAGTAGCTGGGACCACAGGCGCCC
>CAUYQV010090557.1:0-20328 GCA_963574575.1 Galagoides demidoff | reverse complement strand
AACTTTTCTAGAACTAGAATATAAATCTGTCAATACAATGATTAAGCAAATGACATGAAATTTATGTTGACCAGCTTGATGAAAGTGTTTCAAATTGTATATGAAAACAGCACAATGTACCCTATGTTTGCATTAATGTATACAGAGATCAATTAATAAAAAAAAAAAAAAGAAATGACTCTGTGAGGTGTGTCTTCTGCCTTTATAGGTAGAAATTCTGTCTTCCCTGAGGTGACAAGTACTTCTAGGTACATGGTGGTTGAGGAGCACTTTAAATCTATTCTGGTGGGAAGAGATCCATCTAGGTGACAGTCTCATCTAGAGCACAGATGTGACTGTTTACTCACTTCATTTATTCATACAGTGAATATTTATTAAGGGTCTGCTATGTGTTAGATGGCACTTGTGAGCAAAACAGACAACATTTCAGTCTGTAGGGATTTCATTCTTGTAGGGGACCTGGAATAAAAATTAATCAAGATAGTATTCCGTGAGATGTCATGGTGGCAATAGAACATACTGGTACAATAGGTGTGGGTGGCGTAATGGCAGGGGACTGGATTGGGTGATATTTGAGCTGAAAATTGAAATATGAGAAGTAGCCAGATTTGGGAAGATCTGAGGAAAGAGTGCTTAATAAAGAAGAATGTAAGTGTAGAACCCCCCAAAAGCACCAAGTTGGGTTAGTTTGGGTCACAGCCAGGCAGCCAGGGTAGCTGAGGCATTGCAGATACACACACGGTGGTAAGAGATGAGTGGCAGCCTGGTAGGGACGGATGTGATGGAAGCCACGGCAGGGAAACTGGAGGAGAAGTTTTAGTGTGTTTTAAGCAAGAGTGACATATTTATTTTACATTTACAAATGATTGTGGGAAATGGATTCCAACGTAGCAGGGAGATCTCTTGTCATGAAATCAAGAAAGAATTTCTAGAAAAAGGGAACACTAAACCATGTTGAATTCTTCTGAGAAGCTAAATGGGAGGTGGGCAGAAAATCGTCCTTTGGATTTGGCAGAGTGGAGGCCACTGAGGACTGGGAAGACAGGGTCTTCTCTGTAGACAGCAGGATGCAGAACTAAGGAGAGCAGGTAAAAGGGAGGATGGCTCCCTGGGAAGAGGCTGAGAAGCTCTGCGCCTGGGGACAGCCACACAGATAAGGATAGAAGTAAGGCAAAGGGGTGAAAAAAGGATCCAGGCAGACTTTACATACTGGGTGAGGCGACCTCCAATGCCCTGCTTTTCTCAGCAATCAGAATGCTTATGTGTGCAGAACAGGAGAGTGGAAGGCTTCTGTCTGGAGAATCTGCCTAAGTGTGAGACAAAAGAACTTCAGAAGCTGACATTTGAGAAACCAAAGCAGAATAGTCAGATGCCCACTCATGACCATGCAATGACGCTCACCAGCTGGCATGCTGTGCTCTCACACCAATAGCTTCCATTACAGTTTCTGGCCTTACTTTTCTACAGACAGCTGATAAAGAGCATGTATCTGAAACATCTTCTATTTTGAAATGCAGAGACCAAAACGAATGAACAGGAGAAACAAAAAAGAACCCAGAGATAATAGATGGTGTGGAGATGAAATGCTTCAAAACCCCATAATGTTTGTATTCTGCACATATTCCTGCTTACCGTGTCGTGGACTGGGAATCCAGTTTCACCTAAATAGTCTGGATCAGTTGTCCCAGCCAACACCAGTACTTCCATCTTACCTGCTGACTTAGAGGTAGGAGGAGCCCAGAGTGGCGAGGTGGCAGACTTAGCCTCCAGTTCAGCAGAATCATTGTGTCTTCTGATGGAAGTATCCCTACTTCTGGAGCTAAGGCATCTGGGCCAGCAGAGCAGAGTTGCAGGAACAGGAAGCAAACATTTGCTAGTGGGTCTCTGGGGGTAACAAGGAGTGTTGCTGTCACAACTTCCATCCCCTGATTCTTGGCCCTGAGACCAGCTACGGGGAGAAACAGTCCCATATATTGGACTCTGATTTAGAGCATATACAACCTTCTGGAGAACTGTGCCCAAGCCTTAGAAATTATTGTCCCTTAGCTGGCACTGTAACTGTAGTTCAAAAAAGCATCCTACCATTTTAGGGAGCTGGCTGCTTCAGGATGACGGGAAACATGGGAAGAGCCACATAGTCCACGGGCATGACCCCACCGCCACCCTGCTGTGGCTGTGAAGTGAGTTCCTGTGCTCTTTCCTCCTGCAGAGGGCAGGGCTGGCTAAGGGATCCTCCGTGGCACCAGGCTTGGGGTGGTGTGTGGCATATGGTGGTAGCAGTGGGGTCTGGGGTGTGGGTGTGTGGGGTGGTGTTGAGGCTGGAGTGGGGGCTGTGGCCCCAGGCTGGGTGCAGCAGCAGTCTTAGTCTTGTTCTGGGGTAGGCAGCAGTGTGGGTTCTGGCCACCTCCGTTGCATGGGCAGCTTTGGCAAAGACTGCAGAGTCCCTGGTAGTGAGAGCTGTGGGTGTCCACGGTGGTAGCAAGGGCTGCTGGGGGCCTTGGTGCTCTGCAGGTCTGTGCCAGGTTGCAGGATGGGGCGATGCAGGTAAAATGCCATCATGCTTTTCAGTGTGGCTACCTCGGTGTCTGTTGTCCACAGGGTTGCCACAGCTTCTTCACTGTACTCTGGAGCTTTTGCTAAAGTACTTCTGTTGTTATCTGGCTGTTAAAGTGTTGTGCTTGTGGTGAGGCTGCACCGGGACATCCTAGGCCACCATGCTGTGTCACTCTCCCTAGAAATAGTTTCTGAAGCCAATGTTTAAGCTGACACCAGGCCCCTCCCAGCTCTATTATTCTACGCTCCTCTCCAGTAAACTAAAGAGCCTCCAGTCTAGGCTATATCTTTCATCGATCTAGAATCTCTTCCCACTATAACCTCTACTGTTCTGGAGAGTATTCTTGGGTTTGAACTTCTCTGTCTCTGTGGCACATGAAGTTTGTTTCTCTGGCAAGAGATTAGGAGCTACATGTTTTATGACTGGCTTCGCCCCCACTCCGAGAGTCAAAAACCTCTGAGCCAGGACTCTGGAGCTGGGGTTGGGGACAAGGCGAGTCTCTCTTTGGGTGACACCCCTACTCTAGGTGATGAACCTGGGGTCCTCTCAACTTGCCTTTCCTGGTGTGAAGCCACTGCCTCATGAGTGAAGGCAGTTGGAGCCCCAGTGTGCCACATTCAGGGCGAAGCCTCCATTCCCTGGGTGGTGACTGGGAGGAAGAAGGGAGTGCCCACATCTTGACTGCATTGACCCAACACTGGCCTTGGCAACCAGGTGGAGAGGGAGAGTAAGAAATGATGTGGTCCCGCCCTGTATTATTTGCTTCAGTAGTCTTGGGTAGAGTTTCCACATTGCCGAACTGTTGAGGGGTGGGAAGATGAAAGGAGTAGTTTTGGTACAAACAGAACAGACTGTCACGTTTCTAAGTGAGTTTTTATAGATTTTCTGGAATAGATGTTACTTCACTGGCTGTTTATCTTTAGGACCATTTTCAGAAGTCATTCATAAACCAAGACTAATATCGACTATGCCGTCTTCAAAACATGATTTTCAAGTTTGCAGTAGCCTTTACTGTTCTAGTTTTCAGGAAGAAGAGAAAGAGTACCGAGGTCTGTCCAGGCAGTGGGGAGTTATGGATCATGCCAGGAAGTAGGAGACGTCACCACACTTGCATTTCATTAGTGGGTAGAAATGGTGCATCTCGCTTGTGCATAAAGTGCAAGTGTTCACGATGGCGAGGGAAGCCGGGAAATGTACTGCACCCTGTGTTTCGCAATTTTCCCATGCGGGTATTTTAAGTTCTATTTTACCATAATGAATCTATATTTTTAATGCAATATAAATATAAATTAATTTAAAAATAAAGAATAGGCAGTGGGAAAGTAAGGATAGGGAGTGCATTCATATTCTTTTCTAAGAAGTTTTGCTGGTATCATCTCTGGAGTGGAGAACTAGGTTAAGAAAAGGTTACTGAATATGGAGACACTGGTATATTCTTACAAATTGGTGAGAATTACCCAGGAGAGAGGAAACAATTGATAATAAGTCCTTGAGCTGGCTCTCTCTATAATAGACACTCCTCTTCACTTCGGAGAGGAGAGGGAAATAAAAAGAAAGGGGTATCAGAATGATCAACCACACTATTTCTATTCACAATAGGGCAAGGTTCAGGGTTTCAAAGCTTTCTTTGGAAGACTTACAAGCAGGAAAAAAAAAAAGACAAGAAAAGAAACAACAGTGATTATTGAGCTTGATGAAGTAACAAATTGTGGAGATTTATGAAGCTAATTATTGTTGTTTTCCTCAAAAATTCTTTTGATATGCTAAGAGTTTTAATTAGGGTCATTAAATACAGAAGCCCTTAGGTTGCAAAGAACACAGGAACAGCCCACTGATGTGCTGATTATGCATGGTTTGCTATTTAGCAAAGGAATTTAACCGTGACATACAAAATGAGACCATCATGCAATGGGGCTATCTTCACAAACTTCCATGGAATTAATGCCAATACCAGACAATCTGTTGAAAAATTTTATGATGGATGAAAGTACTATAAAGTACGTATAAAGACAAGAGTTAATCTTCATTGGAGGAATTGGAATCAGCTTCAGAGAGGAGGTGGCGTTTGAGCAAATTCTGGAAGGCCTATAGGATTTGAGGAGGAGCCTTGGAGAGAAGGTGTCATGGACTGGGAATGACAATATGGCTGGAAAGTAGCGGGCAGGTTGTAGGAGGAGCTAGGACTTGTCTTGGGTGTGACTTACCTGCAGAAGAACAGGGTATGTCCCCTGAGGGAGGTAACTGCCACTCAGGGAGGGTGGGGTCAGGAATGCCAGCTTAGCCATTGTGCTGTTCACTCTCAGTTCTGACCAGAAGTGAGGGAGGGAGAAGTACAGAAAGCCAATTAGAAGCATGAGACTAGTTCAGATGGTGATGAACCACTGATTACAGGTGGCTAAGAGTGACATGAGAGAGACAGGAAGACACCCTAGAGTGTGAGGAGGAGAGAACCAGGTGTGGATCACAGGTCGCAGGCTCCCTTGACCCTTCCCCAGATGGGGAACAGAGAAAGTTTAAGGCAGGTGCTGTTTTAAGAGCCAGCACATGGATTGTCCCTCTCCACAGAGCATCCCTGCAAACCCCACGAGGGAACCAAGTGCTTCGTTTTTTTTTGTTTTTAGAGATAGTCTCACTTTGTCGTCCTTGGTAGAGTTCTGTTACATCACAGCTCACAGCAACCGCCGGCTCTTAGGCTTAGGTGATTCTCTTGCCTCAGCCTCCCGAGTAGCTGGGACTACAGGTGCCTGCCACAATGCCTGGCTATTTTTTTTTTATTGCAGTTTGCCTGGGGCTGGGTTCGAATCCGCCACCCTCAGTATATGGGGCTTTGCCCTACTGACTGAGCCACAGGCACCGCCCAGGAACCAAGTGCTTCATGTCATTAACAGTTGCAAGTTGTTCCTCAGGTGCCAGCTCTACCGACCAGAAAGTCACCAAGAGGAGTTTCTGAGATTTGCAATTGTGCAATTAGTGATTTTGTATTCAGCTTTGCAGGCACTGAACTGGGTCTTCTCTGAGGCTCCTGCCCTGCCTTGCTCAGTCACCTCGCTGTCACCTGAAGAAGTCCTGTTCCTGGGTGGGAGTGAGTTACAGATGTCTTCAGAAGTCTTAACCATGTCAAGTGCTCCCAAGAGCTGTCCCGCCTATCCTGATTCACTGACCTCAGTTTCTATCAACGATGATTTCAATCTGTCACTGCCGTCATCACTCTGCCAAGCATCTGGAGCTTTGTTCCTCCATTGCCTCTGATCCATGTAGCAGGACTCAGTGAGTACTCAGAGACCTGCTGCTTCTCTCTGGGGCTCTGAACTGAACCCCACAGTCAGGCCTCGCTGGGGAACAGGGCACACAGACTGGGAACTGAACCCTGCAGCTAGGCCTCAGTGGGGAACAGGGCACACAGACTGGGCACTGTACAGCTCCATGGAAAGTACTTTTGCAGCACGCCAGGGGAACATGTGGGGGAAGTGTTGGGGAAGGTTCTGGAAGGATGTGACCAGGCAAGAACATTAACCATCCTGGACAAGTTCTTTATTCCACATTCCAGTCCCCCCACACAACATCCTCTGTTGATCTCCCCCCTTACATTTACCAGGTCAGTTCTTTCCTTTTCGTGATCTTTCCAAAGGAATTTTTCCAAAAGCCTCCACCTCCCTGGTAGGGAGACTCTTAGGAGAAGCAGGACATACTAGCTGAGAGGTCCTGAGCAAGTTGCTAACTTCCTCTCAGTCTCTGTTTCTTCATCTTAAAAAATGGGGACAACAATACCTTTCTCAGAGATGTATTTTCAAAAAAATACATAATATTTTAAAAGCTGCCCTAAGCCTGGCACTTGAAAGATAATCATTCCAGTCTCTTTCTTGAACCTGCAGTCTCTTCTTTTGTTTAATATGCTTCACTCAGAGGGGCCGAATTTGTCTTCCCCAAACTTTAATCTTCTCTCTCCTTTGCTTGAACATTTTTGGATTTTGCAGCCTGAAGCATAAAGTCCATCCATTAGGATCCATGCAGGAATTACTCAAGCACACGGTGTGGGAGAAAGGCAGCTCAGAGAGCACAGGGCAGGGACCCTGCTCACACGGGCACTGGGCATCTGGAAGGTTCCCCAAGGAAGCAATCCCAGAGTTGGGATATGAAGGTTGAGTTAGGCAAGAAAAGGGGTAGAGGCGGTGGCAGATGGGAAGAACATTCTAGATAAAATCTTTTAGGGAGGAAGCAGCCAGTAGGGCTGGAGCATGGAGAGCAGGGAGGTGATGAGATGGACGAGGGGCCTGGTAGACCAAGTGTTTGTGGAATATTCATCATGCATGAAGCATTAGGAGCCATGTGAGAGTTTTAAGCTATTGCTTGTTGACATGCTCAGTTTCTCTTGCTAGGACGGGATGATCCCGGTATGCTTTATTTTAAATACTGCAGGTCCTCAATAAATTTGACTGCCCAGATGAATGCAAGTGTAATTATAGGAATGGAGGGAAGGAATTCTGGTGGCTGATTTTTCTGATTGCTCTGGTGAGAGTTCATTGAAGATTCAGTGTGCAGTTCCCAGCCACAGAGTGTCTGAGGACTGCTGCACATCCGGGTCGAGTTGTTTTGCTCTCCAGGATATGCAGGTGTGACTGAAAAAACATCCACATTCCCCAAGTAAGGAAATCCATGCTACTTCACAGATTCAGACAAAGCAGAATTAAGTTTGCTGTAACCTGAGCTTGGGAACCAGGATGCTGATGGAGGCTTGTAGAATCTTGGGCCTCCATGGAGATGGACAGGGTCTAGGAAAGTTTCCTTCTTTGTGAGAAAGGTATTGTTGGCTGCTTCTTTTCCCTGGATGCCCTCAGAATGCAAGATTCATGAAGCAGCTGTCTCTAGAGTCTCCGCAGACCTGGGGCCATTTTGCACCATTGCTGACGTCTTCTGAGCCTTCCTGCAGAGAGTCCAGGGTGGTTAGCTGCCTCCACCAACAGTGAGGGCTCATCAGAGATGAGTGACACAAGTCACACAGCCAAGGGCCGTGCGTCTAGTTCACAGCTCCTTAGAGTAAACTAGAAGAGTGAATGCTCAGCACATCCCTTTTTTAGCAGAAAATATGTGAAGAATGAAAAGGAATTATGGCTGAGTTCCTGGGTGGCCTCTTCCTTAGATCTGAGAAACAAAAACACTTATCTTCAGCTTCTCAAATTTTAAGTGCATACAATTAAGCGGGATCTTGTTAAAGTACAACTTCTGATCAGATTCCATAGGTCTAGGGTGCAACCGGAAGTTCTGCATTTCTAAGAAGCTCCTGGTGCTGCTCACACTGCTGGTCCCAGGACCACCTCTAGGGTAGGAAGGAAATAAATTTGCTCAATAAATTTGACTGCCAAGACGAATGCAATTGTATTCAATGCATTCAATGCAGCAGCCAACCAAACAGCCACATTCTGAGACAGGACAATGGTCCCTTAGAACATTCTATAAATTAGTCGCCCACCCAACCACTGATGAGACCAGCCTGCCAGCTTGACTTCACATGGCAAGGTGCAGAGCAGTGTAGGGACTTTCATTTCTTTTATGTCTGTGGGAACAACTGAGCATGTTGGCTTCCCAGCCACATGTGACGAACATCATCACCCCACCAGAGACTAGCACTGCAGGCAAGACAGTACAACACATAATTTTAAGAGATTTTGTAAATATTTCAGAATCACTAAGTATTTTAATTTCCCCCTTCCTTTTGATTAGAGCTTTCTTTACTTGACAAGCATTAATGAAATCTGTGCCATGTGTTAAGAATCTCCCTGGGGGGTGGAGGGTGGCACCCGTGGCTCAAAGGAGTAGGGTGCCAGCCCCATGTGCTGGAGGTGGCAGGTTCAAATACAGCCCCGGCCAAAAACTGCATTTAAAAAAAAAAAAAAAAAAGATCTCCCTGGGTGAGAGAAGGTGATCTTCCTTCCCTTTTTTTTTTAACTTTTTTTTTTTTTTTTTGGGACGGAGCCTCAAGCTATCCCCCTGGGTAGAGTGCCATGGCATCACAGCTCATAGCAACTTCCAACTCCTGGGCTCAAGCGAGTCTCCTGCCTCAGCCTCCCGAGTAGCTGGGACCACAGGCGCCCGCCACAACGCCCGGCCATTTTTTGGTTGCAGCCATCGTTGTTTGGCGGGCCCAGGCTGAGGATTCAAACCCGCCACCTTAGGTGTACGTGGCTGGCACCTTAGCCAATTGAGCCACAGGCGCCGAGCCCTAATGAAGATATTTTAGTGAATCAGTCATTCATGTGACTTTCTAACCTGTCTATAAATTAACACTGATAAGTTGTTTGTTTTTTATTTATTTTTTTTTTTGAGACAGTATGTAGGGTGTGGTAGCATCATAGCTCATAGCAATCTCAAACTCTTTGGCTCAAGTGATCCTCTTGCTTCAGCCTCCCTCCTCATCTGGGTCCATAGGCACCCACCACAATGCCCAGCTATTTTTAGAGATGGGGTCTCAGTCTTACTCAGGCTGATCTCCTGAGCTCAAGCAAACCACCTGCCTCAGCCTCCCAGAGTGCTTAGGATTACTGGCTTGAGCCACTGTGCCTGGAAAGAAGTTTATCGTATTAGGGCTAGTTGTAATCTTTCAGTCTGGGGATTCAGTCAACCTGTGTATTTTCAGAATGTTTTTCATGGAATCCCAGCTTTGCCACAGTCTGCCTAGAGAGTCAAACGCATGAGTCATGCTAGAGACCTAATGAGTTTTCCTGTGATGGCAATTGATGTGACTAAAAAGGTGGTATTCTCTCAAAGCTTCTTTGTCCTAGTTGGTATCATCACTTGGTGTTTATCTGGCTTTAAATAAAAAACAGAGGTTGGACAGGAAGTTGCTGGCATGTTCAGGATTTGGCCCTGTTAAGTGCTCACTACCCAGTCTGCTTTAGCAACTGAAAAGGTCGGAAGTTAAACCTGGTGAAGAGTCTGGTTCCTGGTCTCAGGAGTGCAGCGATTGTGCCCTCTTGAATGGAACTTCTTATGTTAATCAAAGGAAGGAAATTAGCAGCTTGGCCTTTTCACACCCCTCAGCCGCCCCCTCCCCACAGGACAGTTTTAGGGTCCAGTTTAGTATTACAGTAAAGGGTACTGGAAGAAGTTAGGAGCAGCTTGTCAGATGGCCAGTAAGGAGCATTGTGTTACAAAGCGAGGCTTTTACATGGACTTAACTTCAGTGTTCACTTCTCACCTGTCAGAGGCTGTCAGGTGATAATTGTTCCTATGTTGCCCTTAGTAGAGTGCTGTAATGTCACAGCTCACAGCAACCTCCATCCAACTCTTGGGCTTAAACGATTCTCTGGCCTTAGCCTCCCAAGTAGCTAGGACTACAGGTGCCCACCACAATGCCCAGCTATTTTTTTGTTGCAGTTGTCATTGTTGATTTTAGCTGGCCCAAGCTGGGTTCCAACCTACCAGTTTCAGTGTATGTGGCTGGTGCCCTACCTACTGAGTTATAGGCACTACTCAAATGGTGGTTTTTAAAAGAAAAAAGCAAAAAAAAAACCCCAAAAAACTATGTTAACAGTAAAACTGAAATTAAAATCTAAGATTTTGGATTTTTTTCTTTTAAATTTTAAAAATTGGTTTCACAACATAGTCTTTATCAGAGAATTACAGATTTTTGTGTAAGTCAAGTAACTGATAAGAACCACATGGGGGCTGTGTGACATTTCTATGGAAAGAGATACTTAACTGACTTAGAAAGGTTCAAGTTCACCCCATCTTTGAGTGTCCAGCTTGAAGCCTTGACAAAATAGAACAGGAAGGTTTTTGGGGTTTTTTTTTGCAGTTTTTGGCCGGGGCTGGGCTTGAACCCACCACCTCCGGCATACGGGGCTAGCACCCTACTCCTTGGAGCCTCAGACACCGCCCAGGAAGGTATTTTTTTATCTTTGCAGAAGAAGGTGTACAGCAAACACGCTGACGTGTTTTAAAGGTTTGGGAACACAACTGTGTTCAGGCTCACACAGTAACAATCCTGACGCTTCAACTTTGGGGTCCTAATTATAATTTTCCAAACATATCACCTACCCAGGCATACTAAGGACTGTCGGTAGGAATTGGGTGTGGCCCAGCTCTCCAAAGCAGATTGCATTCTCCAGTACCAACAGCTCTATTCTTATGCCTTGTGATCCCATACACCTGGGCATTTTGAGGCTAACTACAAAAATAATGTGACCCTCACCTGCCTTACCTGTTCCTGGACATTTATCCTGAGAATGACTGAAGAGGAAATAGTGTTATATATTCCTGTGTGGGGGGGGGGAAATCATCCACTCATTAAATACCAAAGTATATTTTAAAAAGCAATATTATATAATTCTCAATTTTAAAAAATACTGTAGAAAATGAGAATCCTGCTTTTAAAAGACCCCTGTAATTTCACCAACCAATCCTTCATTTGCTGTTTTTTTTATCTTTTTTTTTGAGACAGAGTCTCACTTTATTGCCCTTGGTAGAATGCTGTGGCGTCACAGCTCACAGCAACATTGCTGGGCTTAGGCAATTCTCTTACCTCAGCCTCCCAAGTAGCTGGGACTACAGGTGCCTGTCATAAGCCTGGCTATTTTTTTTTTTTTTTTTTTTGATCAGGGGGTCTCGCTTTAGCTCAGGCTGGTCTCAAGTTGGTGAGCTTAGGTGATCTACCTGCCTTGGCCTTCCAGAGTGCCAGGATTACAGGCATGAGCCACTGTGCCTGGTCCACTTTACTCCTTTTTTTTTTTTTTTTTTTTTAAGAGGGAGACAGAGTTTCACTTTGTTGCCCTTGGTGGTGTGCTATGGCATCACAGCTCACAGCAATGTCTAACTCCCAGGCTTAAGTGATTCTCTTGCCTCAGCCTCCCGAGTAGCTGGGACTACAGTTTCCCACCACAATGGCCAGCTGTTTTTTTTGTTGCAGTTTGGCCGGGGCCGGGTTCGAACCCACCACCCTCCATATATGGAGTTAGCTCCCTATTCACTGAGCCACAGGTGCCACCCCATTTACTCACTCTTAACCTTCCCCCCCGCCCCTCAGGAGCGTTTTTAGAAAGTTTGTTGTAATCACGTCCCACTCCAGGGAAAGTTTAATACTGCAGACCTGCCGTGTTGTCCTTGTGTGTACTCTGGCCTTTGGAGGCCACAAATAATAATATGTATTTCACTCCATAAGAGCCAATTTTCATCCACTTTGAGAATGCACATCTTAAACATTCTTCACGATAATGATACTTTACCATATGGCTGGGCTGTGAACTAATAGTCCTCTTTCTTTCTGTCAGTCTCTTCCTCTTAAAACTTAATGGGCTGTTAAATGCTTCTTTTTTGCCATTTTAAATATTGTTAAAATAAATCTTCATGCAGAAGTCTTTGTGCATATGAATACATTTGAGATGACTGTCCCTGTTGAGTTGTGGTGACACTGGTGTACACATTGCCAGTAACTTCTGTCCTGGATTCACCTCCTGGCACTTCAGCCCTCGTACCTCCTCCAAAGCCTTGGTCACTGGGAGAAAGACATAGAAAGACATATGCTGATGCTTCTTACTCTCCAGACACTAGTCAGGGGGAGGTAAATCTGGCACTGCTTGGCTCCCAAGTGCTCATTACCGTGGGCACACAGAAGCTTGTTAAAGGGGGGGACTGCCCTTTCTCACCAGGCTCTTTTTTTTTTTTTTTTTGAGACAGAGCCTCAAGCTATCCCCTTGGTTAGAGTGCCATGGCATCACAGCTCATAGCAACCTCCAACTCCTGGGCTCAAGCGAGTCTCCTGCCTCCGCTTCCCAAGTAGCTGGGACCACAGGCGCCCGCCACAACGCCAGGCCATTTTTTGGTTGCAGCCATCATTGTTGTTTGGCGGGCCTGGGCTGGGGATTCGAACCTGCCACCTTAGGTGTACGTGGCTGGTGTCTTAGCCAATTGAGCCACAGGCGCTGAGCCAACTCACCAGGCTCTTAGAAACCAGCTTCACAGGGAGAGAAACAGAAAATCCAAGTCCTCTCTCTGATGCCAGAAATTGACATTTTTAGGCGCAGAGCTTGGGAGAATAAATCTTTGTTCACCTAGTTCTGGAGTGTTTCTGACTTTTGAGTGTAGCACGGCCGCTGGCATCTCACTGGAAAACATCCCCCGAGGGTCTGTTCTGTCTCCTGAGCGGTACCACATGCAGGGAGAGTGAAAGGCAGAGCAGTCCTACCCTGCCCTGGTGGCTCTCAGTGGAGGGAAGGGCAGCCCAAGCATCTGCTCCTCCACTGCCCTGTGTTAAGCCTCAGTTTACTGTTGTTGTGTTTAAACCTAGGCCTATTTTTACCTCAGGACAGTGAGAAGGGTTTCATTGAAACGTGAAAGCTTGCCATAAAGTGTTTTACCAATTCATGTTTAAATTGATAGGAAACACAGCAAAGAAGGTTGAGGCCGAGCAGGGTGGGTCTGGATGTGGGAAGAGCCAAGGGGCCGTGGGAGGAAGGACGTGTGAGCAGGGCCAGGTGGTAGCAGAAGAGCTCTGTGCCTGAGGGCTGCGCTGCACCTGAGAAGTTAGAGGCAGGCTCTACATGAGCCACCCTGCTGGCTGACCTTTGCTGAGTGACAGAAGCCTGTGCAGGCCTAGCCGAACTTAGGGAGAGCAGGGCCACTGTGCTCCCCAAAGCGGACATGTATGGAGATGAAGCTCTGCCACCCACTCGTCATTCTCTAAGCCAGTGAGGGCTCCACAAGCCCAGAATGGGACTGGGTGGCCAATAATGACCTGTCAGGGACTATTTAAGCCAGCAGCACAGAGCGGAAGGCAGAGCCCAGATGTCTGGCCCAACCCTCTCAGGGCTTATCTCCCCATGGTTTGCTGCTCTGGCAGATCTGTGTCAGCTTGGAGGGTTTAATTCACAGTCAGCTTTTAATGTGTTTGACTCTTAACAGACATGGCTAAGAAAAGCTTCCTCCAGGAGGAGAGGTAACAGTTGAACTGAGCAAGAATTTTGAAAGGTATGGACAACACCATTCTGCTTTAAAACATCAGCACATTTGTAGGGATCCAGTGAATGACAGCATGATTCTTCCTGCCTCCAAGGCCCAAATTTAAGCTATTTTCTTTAAACTAAATACAGTTCATTTGCCATGTGTCTCCAGTACCTATTGACGCAGGAGAACATGATATTAGACATGAAATACGCTTATCATTTGCTTATTCACAAATGAAAAATAAAATACTTGGAAAAGCTAAATAGGATATCATGGGAGCCATTATACCCACTACATAGGCCCCATATTAACCAAACTATTTGTTTTTGTTTTTTATTTGACAGAAAGTCTCACTCTGTCACCCAGGCTAGAGTGCCATGGCATTAACAGCTCACAGCAATGTCAACTTGTGGGTTCTACCTCCCAAGTAGCTGGGACTATAGGTGCCCACCATAATGCCCAGCTAATCTTTCTATTTTAGTAGAGGCAGGGGTCTCACTCTTGCTCATACTGGTCTTGAACTCCTACACTTAATGGATCCACCCATCTTGGCCTCCCGGAGTGCCAGGATTTCAGGCATGAGCCATCGCACCCAGCCAAAACTTATGGTTTAATTGATCGTTTTTAGGAAGATAGTATTTTATTACCTAAAATACCTTCTTTAATACTCATTTATTTTTAGGAAGAGCTGCTGTGATGTGGGCTGCAGAGGAGTCACATATGCTCCTACATGCCCCTTTTAGAGAATCTACACCTGTCACAGTTGCTGAGTTTCCCTACCAAATATGAATTGCAACTATTTTGAGAACACTTAAGCCATCAGAAAAATGAATGATTTTGTCCTGGCCCACACCACATCCCTGATATATCTCTGAGAGCATGTTACTGAGTTCATCACAGAAAACTCTTCTCTTGCTTTTCACATCCAGGTTTAGAACTGTTCTTGTCCCAGAAAAAATTAAAAAAGACCGGCACCAACTGGATGACCTCTGCTGACCCCCACTCCACCTTACCATAAGTAGATCCAAATCCTTCTAGAAAATCTGAAAGGCATAGCCGCATATACCAGGGGTATAAATAGAACCTGGAGCAGGCTCTGGCAGGGGATGACTCTCCCAGGTGGACTGGGAGCCCTGCCTTGGCAGGCATCATCCTCTAAATATAAAGATGAGTTGGTTCAGCCTTTGCGTGAGGAAGCACTGCTGCTCATCCCAGAGTGTAGTGTCCTTGTCCTCTTCGTTGGAGGGAAGGACAAACACAGCTTCATCTAGTAAGAGCCCTCACCCCTCTCTACTTCCATCACCTCCAGGTCTAGCGAGTGGTAGGTTGTGACTCTTGTCTTTCAGCCCCAAGAGAGAACATAACATAGTGAGCACACAGCTGAGCCCGCATCTGGACCTGGAACCCCCACCTCTTCCCTCCCTTCAGGAGCGCCCCCAGCGCACCCCGCGTGTCACTGAGGCGAACAGCTCTGGGCGCCCTGGCTTTGCGCCTGACAGTGCCAGAGCCAGCGCCTGAGCCTGTCCCTGGGAGCCCCAGAGCCTCCTCCCTGACGCTCCGCCCGCGCCTCCCGCCGCCAGTTGTCTTTCTTGCGACAGCTGCGCGCCCTCCTGCGGGTGGCCCTCTCTGCCGTGGGGGAGGGGGCCAACCGGGGTCAGGCCTCTTGATTGGGGAGCTCGGGATGGTGAGGGAGAAATGGAGTTCACAGGCGAAGGGGCTAGCCCGCCTTCCCTGCCTGAAGTTCGGCAGTGTTTACTTCTCCAGATTTCCCCAGACACGGTCCCCTCCTCCTGTTAGTCGCACATGGGATGTTGGGGGTCTGAACTGAGAACCCAAACAAGGAGTAAAATGCGGGAGGTCAGCGGTCAGGCACTTTCCGGAACGCCCCGTGCGCACACAGTGGTCATAGATCCAAGGAGAGGCCTTGGAACAGGTGCAGCGCCCAGAGCGCAGGCTCACAACAAGCACCCTCGGGCGCACCCGATGACCCTCGCCCCACCCCGTCCCCTCTGGCAGGCCACTGGGCCGGGTCGGGAGGGGCAGATCAGCCGGGGAGACACTCCATATACGGCCCGGCCCGCGTTACCTGGGCCCAGGCCAGCCTGTTCCTTCTTTGGTCAATGCAGGGGACCCGGGCGGGGGCCCAGGCCCCAAACAGACCGAGGGAGGGGGCTCTGGTGCCCAACACCCAAATATGGCTCGAGAAGGGCAGACATTCCTGCGGCGCGGCGCGGAGAGAGCTCCCGCAGGCTATATAAAACCTGAGCTAGGGGACGATCGGCCACCGCAGCGGACAGCGCAGAGTGAAGCCTCGCTTCCCTCCACCGCGACCAGGGCCCAGAGCAGCAGGTGTAGCAGCCCGCCTAGGTAGGGCCGGAGTGGGGCTCGACAAGGGGACAGGGCGCCACTGAAGGGAATAGGAAGGACTCTGGGGCAGAGCCCTACTGGCTCACCTAATGCGCCCCAGGTGTGCGCCCTGAGGTCTGTGCTGTTCCCAGAGCCACACACGCTTTAACGCAGAGATAAAAAAAAAAAAAATCGGCCTCTGGAAATTGGACTTCTGCAAATTTGTCTGTAGTGCCTTTGGACTGCTCTGCCCAGCATTTGGGGTGTGCCTAGAAGGAGAACAGTTTTGCTTTACGTGTTGGGAGGGCAGCTCCTTCCCAGAGGAGAGGCAACGCCAACCAGCTTTTGGCCAGACAAGTGAAAGGGTCTCTTTCTAAGTTTGAGACAATGTGTGTGGGGGTTGGAGGTAGAGGTGGATGGGTGATGTAGCGGGCCGGTCCTCCCGGATGGAGTGCCAACACCCTTCTCACGGGCAGCTCCGTACACTTCAAACTTGCAGTGAACAGACAGCTCTCAGGCTTTAACCTCTATTTGATGGACATGACCACCAGGGAGCAGACAGGATGGGCAGTAGCGTCTAGGTAGCTCTTGGAGCAGGTGGCCTGCAGGGAAAGCGGGAAGGTCTTGGGGGGACATGTCCTTTCGATACCCAGGACGCGGGATTTCTCAGTGTGCTCCTCTTCTGGGTCAGGGCAGCCCTGAGTGTGTGGGGAAGCTTGGGTGCGGGCCCTCAGCCACTCCCCTGGGAGGATGCCGGCAGCCGGGGCTGAGGGTGTCCCTAAGTCCCTGTGGAGGGAGGGACCGAGGCTGCGGCTGATGTGCCGCGCGTCTCTGCCCCCTCCCCGAACCTGCAGAAACCGGACACCATGTGCGACGAAGACGAGACCACCGCCCTTGTGTGCGACAACGGCTCCGGCCTGGTGAAGGCTGGCTTCGCCGGCGACGACGCCCCTAGGGCCGTGTTCCCCTCCATCGTGGGCCGTCCCCGCCATCAGGTCAGACTGCCCCTCTGCAGAAGCGCCCAGCCTGGGTTTTCGCCTAGCCGAGAGCCATGTTAACGTGCGCGGGTTGTCTCTGGTCCACAGGGCGTCATGGTGGGGATGGGTCAGAAAGACTCCTACGTGGGCGACGAGGCTCAGAGCAAGAGAGGTATCCTGACCCTGAAGTACCCCATCGAGCACGGCATCATCACCAACTGGGACGACATGGAGAAGATTTGGCACCACACCTTCTACAACGAGCTGCGCGTGGCCCCCGAAGAGCACCCCACCCTGCTCACCGAGGCCCCCCTCAACCCCAAGGCCAACCGCGAGAAGATGACCCAGATCATGTTTGAGACCTTCAACGTGCCCGCCATGTACGTGGCCATCCAGGCAGTGTTGTCCCTCTACGCCTCCGGCCGCACCACCGGTGAGTGCCCGCGGAGCCCCCTGCGCCCCGCCTGCGCCCCTGGTCCTGCCCAGACACTCACCCACCGTCCCGCCCTGAGCAGGCATCGTGCTGGATTCTGGCGACGGCGTCACCCACAACGTGCCCATCTATGAGGGCTATGCCCTACCGCACGCCATCATGCGCCTGGACCTGGCCGGCCGAGACCTCACCGACTACCTGATGAAGATCCTCACCGAGCGTGGCTACTCCTTCGTGACCACAGGTGCGCAGCGCCCGGGCCTGGGAGGGAGGGCAGGCGGCCGCGGGCCAGCTGAGCGCTGCTCCCTGTCCTGCGCCCCGCCTGCCCCTGACCCCCGCGCTGAGCGCGCCCCCTGCCCGGACCCCTGACTCCCGTGCTCAGCGCCCGCCTGCCCCTGCTCCTGACCCCCACAGCCGAGCGCGAGATCGTGCGCGACATCAAGGAGAAGCTGTGCTATGTGGCGCTGGACTTCGAGAACGAGATGGCGACAGCCGCCTCCTCGTCCTCCCTGGAAAAGAGCTACGAGCTGCCCGACGGGCAGGTCATCACCATCGGCAACGAGCGCTTCCGCTGCCCGGAGACGCTCTTCCAGCCATCCTTCATCGGTGAGCCGGGGCCGCCGGCCCCTCGGGGCCTCCCGGGTCCCCGCCATCCCCTCCCCGTCGCCTCCCCGCCCCCGGCCCCTGCGCCCCGCAGTCCGGCTCACGCTCCGCACCCCCGCGGCCCCCAGGAATGGAGTCGGCGGGGATCCACGAGACCACCTACAACAGCATCATGAAGTGCGACATCGACATCAGGAAGGACCTGTACGCCAACAACGTCATGTCGGGGGGCACCACCATGTACCCCGGGATCGCCGACCGCATGCAGAAGGAGATCACTGCTCTGGCCCCCAGCACCATGAAGATCAAGGTGGGCGGCGGCCGCGCGGGGCCCGGGGGCTGGTCCTGCGGCGCGGCCTCCCCACCTGACACCTTGCCTTGCAGATCATCGCCCCTCCCGAGCGCAAGTACTCCGTGTGGATCGGCGGCTCCATCCTGGCCTCGCTGTCCACCTTCCAGCAGATGTGGATCACCAAGCAGGAGTACGACGAGGCCGGCCCCTCCATCGTCCACCGCAAATGCTTCTAGACGCTCCACCTCCCAGCGAATTCTCCTCAGGACGACAGACCTGCGAGCTGCACCTGGCTGACCTTGAGCCGCTCCCTGGCCACTTCTCTGTAACAACTCCGGGATTTAACAGTGTTTATAAGGTGTATATACGTTAACTTATTTTACCTCATTTTGTTATTTTTCGAAAGGAAGCCCTGTGGAAGGAAATGGAAAATGGAAGAAGAAGCATTAAAGCCAGTTATTCTGTTTTGCTGCCGTAAAGTTGTTCGTTGTGTTTATTTGGGGGGTGCCAGGAGAGGGACACACCTCCGCCCACTCCCACCCCATACCTACCTCCCCACTCCAACCCCCAGTCTCCCACCCTCTCAAAATTCTCCTAGTGACCGTGCTCCTTAGCAGACAAAACGTGTCCTCTAGGGTTTCCTCCTCGTTTCCTGATCTGGATCAGATCTGTTCCCAAACACTGGCAGGCGCGCGGTGGCCTGGCGCCCCTCGGGTGTGTGATGAGTCATCTTCTTCCTCACCCGGGAGGTGGCCCCTGAGGCGGCCTGCAGTGGGCGCTGACCATGGTGCTGGGGCTGCAGGGCTTTCTCCAGTTCTGACTCAGAGGGCTGTGTTCTACACTAAGTGAACTAGTTTTAATTTGCAAGTACAATCACTTTCTTTTTACTTGTTTATTTTGAGACAGAGTCTCAGTTGCCCTGGGTAGAGAGCTGTGGCAACATAGCTTGCAGCAACTTCAAACTCTTAGGCTCAAACAATCTTCCTCCCTCAACCCCCTGGGTAGCGGGGCTACACATGCCCACCATAAGCCCAGCTATTTTTTCTTTTTTCTTTTGTTCTTTTTCTTTTCTTTTCTTTTTTTTAGACAGATTCTCACTGTGCTGCCCTCAGTAGAATACTGTGGTATCACAGCTCACAGCAACATCAACCTCTTGGGCTTAAGCAATTCTCTTGCCTCAGCCTCCCAAGTAGTTGGGACTATAGGTGCCCACCACAACACCTGGCTATTTTTTGTTGTTGTTGCTGTAGTTGTCCTTATTGTTCAGCAGGCCTGGCCCGGGTTTGAACCACCAGCCCTGGTGTATGTGGCCGGCACCCTAACCACTGAGTTACTGGCACAGAGCCACCAGATAATTTTTCCATTTTTAGTAGAGAAGGTCTCTACTAGTAGAGGCTTGTCTCCAAACTCCTCAATCAAGTCACTCGCCTCAGCTTTTGAAAGTGCTAGGATTATAGGCATGAGCCACCGCTGTCTGGCATCATTTTCTTTTTAAAATTAGAAAGTTCTTTTCTTGGTGCAGGTGTTGATAGAATGAAGGAAGATCCCTTCCTACAGGAGCTGGGGGGGAGGGAGGGCCTAGCAAACACTCCAGAAAGGACACTGAAGGGAAGACCAGCAAAGAAGTGGAGAGCTGAGGCAGGCACTGGCTGCTGGTGAGAGAGGGGAGGAGGACAACCTGCCTGGGTCTTAGAGGCACTAAATAGATCAACAGCGTTTGCATTTTTATGGGAGAGCACAACGGCTGTTTTTAAAAAGTAGCCTAGTGTTTCCCTGCCAAAGTTATCAAGAGCTTATTTAGATAAAGCAGATCCTCTCTTCAAGAAGAGATATATTCATTTGGGAATAAGTTTATAGGTAGATTTGACCATATAGCTGTGTTATATGCCACGTAGTCATATGTTTATTCCTCCTTTTCTGGACTATTGTAAAACATCCAAAATATTTGAGGCCTCCAATGTAGTGATACTATCAAATCCAGATAGCAAGAGAATCGACAATTTAGCAAAATTTAAGATTTTTTTTTTTGAGACAAAGCCTCAAGCTATCCCCCTGGGTAGAGTGCCCTGGCATCACAGCTCACAGAAACCTTCAACTCCTGGGCTCAAGTGAGTCTCTTGCCTCAGCCTCCCAAGTAGCTGGGACCACAGGCGCCTGCCACAACACCTGGCTATTTTTTGTTTGCAGC
>CAUYQV010090556.1:0-37939 GCA_963574575.1 Galagoides demidoff | reverse complement strand
TTAAAAACATCAGCAGTGTCATGTTGGCTGTAGCTTATTTTTTATTTTATTTTATTTTTTTGTGCACTAAAAGATGGAATTCATTTCTGGGTGAAGCATTGTAATTGTCTTATACTTTTGTTTCTGGTCATATTAAATAGGCAGTAGGAAGGTAGTGGATGTGTGAAGGTAGAAGAGGTATTATTTTAAGGTGATATTTAAAAAGTATGTAGGGTTTTCAGTTCTGGAGGTTAGAACACATGCTATAGATAAAGACTTAAAATTAGAAAATTTAAAAAAAAGACAAAATTAGAAAATTAATTACTCAAATAAGATTATTACTATTATACTTAAAACACTGTAATATTGATGAAGTATATTGTAAGGTCTATAAAGTGGTCATTGTGAACTTACCTCAGCCAGATCAAGCATTTCGGTTCTTTATCAGGGGAAAAAAACCATTTGGTAAGTCACCTCCCCCCCTCCACACACACACACAATAGTTGGGGCATATACAGCCATTTTATTATAATGAAGTGTTGTATATATGAAGTAAATACCGTTTGCTGGCCCCCTAGTGAACAGTGTCTGTGTGTACCATGCATTTCTGAGAAATAAAGGTTGAATATGCATTGCAAAACAGGAGGACTTTATACTAAATTTAAGAAATACTATAATGACCCGGACAGCTGGGCACAGAGGTCCACCTATGTAGATACTCAGGAGACGTAAGTGGGAGGTTCACTTGAGCCCAAGAGTTTTAGGCCAGCCTGGGCAACATAGTGTGAACTCCATCTCTTTATAAATAATAATAACAACTCAAGGAAGATCCAAAGATGAGAACAGCTGGGATGTGAGCAAAAGCATTGTACTGTAGAAATATCTTGCTGTGGCAATTTTATTGTATGGTCGTTGTGACCAGAAATACTGATCATTTAGCTCAGTTTTGGAAGCTAAGTGTGAATGTATTATCATACTATGTGCGATTTGTTCTGTGGTGTTTGAGCATTTATTATTGGGATCATGGTTTGTCTTTTTCCTGCCAAGATGGACCCTGGGCACCATGGTCACAGGCTTCTTGGATGCTATTAAGGGAAGCCTCCCTCTTGGCTTACCCCGCTGGGCAGATGTCTGTGAATGCCATTATGGCTGACTCCCATTTTGGCCAGAAAAGGAAGCCGGAAGGACTTGGACTCACTGATTTGTGCCGACTGACACCCATTTAAGCCCTGCTGCTGGAAGCCTTCAATGTACTCTTCAGTGAGCTGGTGTTTTAGAGTGGCATGACAGGGCAGGCTGATTTCTCAGCCACTTGCTTCTCTGATTGTTGGCTTCCTCTAGCTCACTGAGGTCCATTCTGCCTGTTGATGAGGACCTTTTGGCAGATTTGACACTGGACCCAAGAAGGCAGAAGCATCAGTTGTTAGGCTGGCCCAGGACTCAAAGATAAACGTAAAGACACTCAGCAGAGTGAAACTTTGAGTCTGGCACTGAAACTCTTGGTGTAATCTAGCATTTCAGGCCTTTGGGTTTGTATTTGGAATTTGAGAGAAGGCACTCTCATAATCCAGAAGCCTTTGTGCCCTAGTGCCATGCTGATCTCCCCCCCCCCCGCCCCCCAATACTGGGATTGCCTTCCCTTAACTATTGCAGCAAAGAAACTGAGACGGGAATCATTTACTGTGGGTACCCTACACGCATTGTGGGCAGAACCGAGAAGCCAACCGGAGGCATTTTTCTCATTTCTTTTTTTTTTTAGAGACAGAGTCTCACTTTGTCGCCCTTAATAGAGTGCCCTTGTATCACAGCTCACAGTAACCTCCAGCTCTTGGGCTTAAGTGTTTCTCTTGCCACAGCCTCCCGAGTAGCTGGGACTACAGGCACTTGCCACAAGGCCCAACTATTTTTTTTTTTTTTTTTTTGGTTGCAGTTTGGCTGGGGCCAGGTTTGAACCCACCATCCTCCATATATGGGGCCAGGGCCCTACTCAATGAGCCACAGACACTACCATTTTTCTCATTTCTGAATCCCCTTAGGGGTATTCTGGCTCTTCCCCTTAGGGTTATTTGGACCAATTGTTAAAATATTTTTCACTGTGTTAATTGAATGTTTGAGGAACTTGGGCTGAAGGGTTTAGTCTTTTATAAAAATTAAAGCACTTTTTTTTTTATTGAATGGTAACTATGTACATTAATGCCCTTCTGGGGTACAGTGTAGGGTTTTCACACACAATCTGAAATATTCCATCAAACTGGTTAACATAGCCTTCATGTCATTTTCTTAGTTATTGTTTTAAAACGTTCACATTCTACTTTTAGAAAGAAAGCACTTTTTTTTAAAAGTGGAAAAAAAGTTTAGCTTGTTTTAGAACATGGCATTATTTGCCTAAAAAAAGACAGACATGTTTGCAGTAACCGGGAGACAGAACTTTATACTGCAGTTTGGCTAGGCCTGTCACTTTGCAGGTGCATCAGCGTCCAGATGGGGGGCTGCCTGATAAGACAGCAAGCAGCCTCCCCAGGGGTGGGACACAATACAGTCTTTGTTCATTGTCTTCCACTTACAGTATTGTCAAACCTGCACTGGATTTAAAAGCCTATTAATAGAACATTGGATTAGGAAGAATACCTAGGTTTTTCCCTCCTTCCATCAGTTTGAAAAGGAATTTGGGAAAATCACTATTTCTTGTGTGTGTATAAGTGGGGGAGGAAAAGGAAAAAGAAGAGAGGCAGACTTTGCCTTTGAAATAGAGAAAAAAAATACATTGCAGTGAAGCACTGACAGTTTACAAGATAGCTCCTTGTTAAACAATTTTAACAGATTATTTTGATAATTCAGCAGGCAGATTTTTAATTTTCTACTGACTTTCTTATCTCCACTTTGTTTAGTCTGGGGGGGGGGGTCTTGACTTCTGGAAGCTCATTGGAAGCACTGCTAAACCATAGATACCTTTTCTGTTGTGTCCGATTTAGCTTGACTACCAGAAATTTTTTCCTTTGCCAAAATACTTAATTTTTTTCTCTGTCATATTTTCTGGGCCGATGAGAGGAGAAGGGTGGGATGGCCAAGGAAAAGCTGCTCAAATTACTGGGCCTGAGAGGAGAGATTTGGCCCTGTGGCACTGCAGAGGGGATTCTGAGAAAGATGGAGAAGACGGAGGCGTGCGGCCTGGACTTTGCAGCTGAAGCCTTAGCTTATTTGAAGTGTTATGATTAGAGTTGGCCTTATGCACACTGAGAAATGGATATGCTGACAACCATATGTATGTGATTTTAGAATTATTAAGTGTAATGGAATGCTCAAACCATTGCTCAGTTTTATATAACAACCTTCAAGAACTGGAATGTTTGGGAAGCAAGGGTCTCCCGGTTAAATGGAGGTTTTATCTGAAACTCATTTTGTTTTTGAACATGTTGGAAATGTTCCTAAAAATGTATAAGTGTGCTCAGTAAGTATTTTTTCCTGCCCTTTAGTGATTGAGACTTCTTATACAGTATGCCAGTGGGGCTTATAATAAGTTTGTCCTTTGCAGATCTTAACATAGAAGATGTGTGGAATTGAGCTAATTTTGAAGTTTTCCTCAAATGTTTTGTGTGGCTTATATATATATATATTTTTTTTTTTCTCTTATTCATTATTTTAGCTAGTTTTTCTTTTAAAAGTGGCAACATTTATCAGTTGCTTTATATTCTGTAAGTCAGAATATGGGTTATTTCTGTAAATGGAAGTGTGTGATTGCGAAACACCGTCATTGGCCTTGATGGCCTTGGGAATTAAGTGGAAAAGCAGTTTTGTCTTTCCTCCATCCTACTTCCCTTTGCCCTATCTAAAGCTGATCTCAAAAAATTCTTTGACTTTAATCTTAAGTCATCTTTATGGAAATGACTTGACCTTAACTTGTTACCTGTTACAGGTGGTTTATTTATGTATTTATTTAATTACAATTAGTAGAGCCTTTTCCTTATTTTTTGTATGAAAAGCTTTATTTGCTGGGCAGTGCCTGTGGCTCAGTGGGTAGGGTGCTGGCCCCATATACTGAGGATGGCAAGTTCAAACCTGGCCCTGGCCAAACTGCAACAAAAAAATAGCTGGGTGTTGTGGTGGGTGCCTATAGTCCCAGCTACTCCAGAGGCTGAGGCAAAGAGAATTGCCTAAGCCCAGGAGTTGGAGGTTGCTGTGAGCTGTGTGATGCCAGGGCACTCTACCAAGGGTGATAAAGTGAGACTCTGTCTCTACAAAAAAAAAGCTTTATCTGCTGCTAACTGAATTTCAGGATCTATAGTTTTCAGTAGGGATATTTTTAGTTCTGAGCTTTGCTGTGGTGTAAATGTCTTCCAAATTTCATTTATTGGAAACTCAATTGGTAAATGCATACTTTGATGGCATTTGGAGGAGGGGCCTTTGGGAGGTAACTAGAATCACATAAGGCCATCAAGGTGCCTCCCCCCCACCCCTATTGGACTCATGGTTTTGTAAGTAGAGGAAGAGAGACCTGAGTTGCTTGAGCTGGCACACATGATCTTGCCCTCTCACCAT
The DNA here is from genome assembly GCA_963574575.1 of Galagoides demidoff. Classification (NCBI taxonomy): domain Eukaryota; kingdom Metazoa; phylum Chordata; class Mammalia; order Primates; family Galagidae; genus Galagoides; species Galagoides demidoff. Next base: position 33,424 of record CAUYQV010090556.1, on the reverse strand, counting down.
GTGACACCCTCTACCCTGTGATGACACTGCAGGAAGGCCCTCACCAGGAAGATGTGACCCCTGGATTTTGGACTTCTCAGCTTCCAGAAGTATAAGAAATACTATTTCTTTTTAAAAACAAGTTACCCAGTCTGTGGTGTTGTGTTGGAGCAACAGAAAACAGACTTAAGATTAGCTTGTTCCTAGAACCCTTATAATCACATCGGGTTGTAACTGCTGCTCCACATGTGAGCCCCTGCCGCTCAGCCCAAAGACTGCTGGCGCCATGGAAAACCTTTACACCTGAAAGTTTCAGTGCTTTCAGAAAATTTCTGGAAGGAGCACTTTTGTTTTGTTCACTAAGTGAAAGAATAAAAAATAAATCAGTAAGTCACTTCTCCTATGCCTACAGTTGTCATCCTGGAACTGTTGACTCCAACTCAGCAAATATTTATTGAAGACCGAGTATAGTTAACACCACAACACTAGCTGTAGCAAAGCCATCCTTTTCTAAAGTACATAATGTGTGGCAAAATGAGGTAGTAAATACTTGACTGATTTAAAATGACTTTTAAAATTCTAGACTTGGGAGCATTTTTCAGGATGGCAATAGGGATGAAAAATGACTTGAACAAGTACACTTGGAGAAAAATTAATTGAAGTTGGATAAGAATTTTCTTTTTTTAATTAGAGCTTCTGGTGGGTGTGGGGGAGGTATATAGAACATTTCCCAAATTTCTTTGACCAAGGATCTCATTCATTCATTCATTCAGAAGCGTCTTAGGGGGATCAGTGTTCCATGGAGAATACTTTGGTAAATGCTGCTCTAGACTACAAAATAATTTTTTCCAAATGTTCTTTTATAGTAGTGCTCATGTACTTATTATTCAGAGATAGAAAACTTTTAATACTGTGGCGAACAGATTCCTGTCTGCAAGTTTCTCTGTTGGTTACGTAAAGAGTGTTTACATTTACGTTGGATATTAGTGAAGTTCTGAAGGGCGAGGGTAACCACCATTGAATGAGCTCTTCTTTGGTGCCAGGTACACATTGCTTAGCATTTCCTCTAGAACTTCATTAGTGGGAAGCAGGGATTAATAGTTGTGATTCATAGTTGAGAGGATAACTTTACCAATAGGCCATTTCTGGAGCATTTACAACACGCCAGGCATTATTTTAAGGTAATAGGTTTTTGAAACATTATTTGAGATAATTTTAGAGGTCCTATGTACCTTTCTCCCAGTTTTCCCCAATGGTAACATGTTGTATTGATATTACAGTATTAAAATCAGGAAATTAACTTCAATACAGTCAGTCATCAACCCTTTTTAGATTTCATGGGTTTTACATCACAGCGTGTGGGCATTTAGTTACGTGCAATTTTATCATGTGAAAATTTGTGTGACCACCATTGCAGTCAGGATTTATAACAGTTCCATCCCAAGGATCCCAGGTGGTACCCTTTCATAATTTTGGTTGGCTCTCTCCCACCCCCAACTTGACAAACACTAATTCTTTATCTTTCTAATCTTTCAAACACCCTTTGTAAATGGAATCATACAGCATGTGAGCTTTTGAGATTGGCTTTTTAACATACTGGCTACTTATTATCCACTATTTCCAACCCTTGCTGCAATCCTACACGATAGAGATTGTGAATTCTTATTTAGAGATGAGAAAGTGAAGCCTCAGAAAAGTAAAGGGCCATGCCCAAGGCCATACAGCTACTGGACCAGGGAGCCAACAAGGAGCCCAGTTACCTCTGTCTCTTAGCCTAATTGTTTCACTGGCTCTTGGCCTTCCTCCAGCTTCTGAATATTCACATTTTGTTTTTTACCCCCACAATTGTCCTTTTCTTTTCCTCTGTATTAGAAGTAAAGTTTCTTATGCTACCCCCCCACCCCGCTTTTAAATCTTAACCTTTTTTTTTTTTTGACACAGAGTCTCACCATGTCCCCTTCAGTAGAATTCTGTGGCATCACAGCCCATAGCAACCTCCCAACTCTTGGGCTTAAGTGATTCTCTGGCGTCAGCCTCCCAAGTAGCTGGGACTACAAGCACTCACCACAATGCCCAGCTATTTTTTGGTTGCAGTTGTCATTGTTGTTTAGTAGGCCCAGGCTGGGCTCAAACCCGCCAGCCTCAGTGTATGTGGCTGGTGCCCTACTCACTGAGCTACAGGCGCCAAGCCAAATCTTAACTTTTTAGAATGAAGTTTACATTATTTTTTTGGAAGTACAGAGGTTCAATATATATGTATATGTTTTTCGTCCAGCTCTATTTTTGGCTTGTTACATTTCTGGCATTTTTCTGTGTTGACCTTCTTCACTTTGACATGCTAGCACAAATGATGAGCATGGGTGTAATGTACAGAGTAAAGGTAGAGATTCTTGTATACTGTTTCTTTTTATTTCTTTTTATTTCTTTTTATTTTTAATTGAATGGTAACTATGTTCATTAATGCACTTCTGGGGTACGGTGTGGGGTTTTCACACACAATCCGAAACACTTAAATCAAACTGGTTAACATAGCCTTCATGTCATTTTCTTAGTTATTGTTTTATGTATACGGTTTCTTGAATTCCTATTCCAGACACCTGTGGCTTATAGCTTTTCTAAGTGCCATACTTATACTAACTAGTTTCGGTTATTCTTGTACTAAACGTGCTCCCAGATCCCTTAGGAATTAACTCAACACTGACAAGAAGCTGTCAGAGCACATGGGGATAGCCAGAGGGCAACACATACACATTTTTATGAATCTCAGTAGTTCTAGGTACTGTATATTTAAGAGAAAATTTCAATGTGGAAATCAAGCCCTTTGAAATCTCTGTGTGGGATATAGTTTTTAACAAGACCAGGAAACAGAAAAACGTAGATTTTCATTGATCATTGAATACACTCTTTCAGTGTCTTTGATCTCACTGTTCCCTCTGCTTGGAAAACCCTTCCCTGAGATTTCTATGTGGCTTGGCTCACTCCCTCACTTTCTTGAGGTCTCTGCATAATGTTATCTTTTCCCAGTGGCCTTCTTTTACATTTAAAATTGTAATACCTGGGGTCTACCCCATCCTTCTTACTTTTTCTCCTTCTCGCTTTGATCAGCATTGAGCATCATGTCCTCTTGTTTCCCTCTGCTAGAATGTAAACCTCCTGAAGGCAGGGATTTTTGAGTATGTTGCTCACTGCTGTGTAGCTAGCATCACCATGTCTCAACAGATAATTGAATAAATTACAGTTTTCTTTCTTTTTTTTCCCTTTTTGTTTTAGCAGGTCCAGGCCAGGTTTGAACCCACCAGCCCCTGTGTAGGTGGCCAGTGCTCTAACCACTGAGATATGGGCTTCCTGCTAAAGTACAGTTTTCAAGAGTAAAAATTTATTTGAATTAAATCTTTTTTTTTTTTTTTTTTGGCAGTTTTTGGTTGGGGCTGAGTTTGAACCGCCACCTCCAGCATATGGGGCCGGCGCCTTACTCCTTTGAGTCACAGGTGCCACCTGATTTATTTGAATTAAGTTGAACAACAGTATACAGGAGAATAATCGTATCTGTCTGATTTAGCTCCTGGTAAAGCTGCTCATTTAAAAATGAGGCAGTAGAGTACAAATCTGCTTTTTGTCTTGCCTTGCCTCTTAGAACATGTTTCTGGCTGTGACTTTTCCATTGGAAAATGATTGACTTTAGGGGAGCGCTTTCAGATGTAAAGGAAATTAACCAGCAGATCTAGGTAATTGAACCTTGCAAACTATTGTAGAAATGTTTATACTTCTGCCAAATTGAAGCCTGAGTTCGGTGTTTGTGTAACCACCTATGTAATTACTCACATTAGCATTTCAGCATGTATTTGCTGAGCTACACTCTTCAATTTTGCAATAAAAATATTTTCACATGTTGACTGCTACTATAAATTGGTGGGGGGTGTGTGGTCTATTGCTGTATAACATTTGCTTTTTTGGTAGAAGGGGAATCCTGTGATGGAAATAAACTTTTGGTTTCAATTTCTCTTTTTTGGAGCTGTTTTTGTTAGTGCTAGGAGTAGAAAAAGAAATAAATATTGTTCTAGAGATACTTTAGGTAACATGTACTCTGGTTGAAGAAAACATACAATATCGTCTTGGACAAAGTTGGATCTGGTGTGATGGAAGCTGCCCAGGGGTGAAGATCTGGTCTCTTTGGGGTATTTTGTGGTTTGGGAGTGGTTTGAAGGGTAGCTGCAGCCAAAGGGCAGGAAAGGGGGTGGTTTGTAGGCCTGGGAAGCCCTCCCATGAGAGAGTCAGGACCTCCCCTCAGTGCCCTGGAAGTTCAGCCTTGTGTATGCCCTTGCTGTTACTTGGTCCTGGGAATTAAGGATGTCTAAGAGGACCAGGTTTGGAGAGAGAAGGGTTACGGAGAGAGAATGCTAGTGCAGTAAGGGAGTGAGCACATTTTCGGACAGGCTGTCTTATGAACCCTTCCATACAACCCACTCTTTTGTTATCTGTAAATGCCCTGAAACTGCCTCTCCTGTACTACTGTATTCAGACTTTCCTATGTCAGCTGAACTATCAGGAAAATTCTGAACACAACTGTGAGGGAAATTCGGACAGAGTTCAATCATTTGGTATGCCAGAGGCAGAGAACCCTGATCTTCATTGGAGCTGACTGTAACACCTTCTTTTTGTTAGTTACATTTAAATAACTAATAGAGGGCAGATGCTACTTACTTAGTTTCTGAGACTAGTCATTAGCTGTCCTTTTCCCAAGGGAAATAAGTTCAGCTGAATTACTTAAATCACAGTTTTTCCATTTCTTGAAATGATTTCCATTCCCCTGCCCCAGAATAAGTAGACGGCTGCAAAGAGGTTGCGACAGAATTATAAAGCCATTTGGGTTAAATTAGCACAGTACATCACTCTCAGAACTCATTGAGCAGACAGCTCATGCCTTGTAATAAGCACCAGCTGCATACAGATCAATGTTTTCAAATGAAACCAAAGGTAGGCAGTCAATTAGGGAGACAAAACAGACATGACTGAGGAATCTCACAGAGCGCCACATGCAAAATGCTATGGTTATGACTAATAACATAAGACCTTTCTGATTGTTAGTTCTGTGAATCTTTATTTTATTTATTATTATTTTTATTTATTTACTTTTTTGAGACAGAGTCTCATTCTGTCACCCTAAGTAGAGTGCCATGGTGTCATAGTCCACAGCAACTTCAGACTCTTGGGCTCAAGCGATTGTCTTGCCTCAGGCTCCCAAGTAGCTGGGACTACAATTGCCCGCCACAACACCTGGCTTTTTTCTTTTTCTTTTTCTTTAGAGATAGGTTCTCTCTCTGGTTTAGGCTGGTCTCGAACTCCTGAGCTCAGGCAATCTACCCACCTCACTCTTCCAGAGTGCTAGGATTACAGGCATGAGCTATTGTGCCCAGCCCCGAATCTTTCTTTAAAATGTTTAAATTTGTACTCTTTGGAGTCCTGTTAAAATACATATATATATATTTGTGAAATTAATGAGATTTTTGCATGTTTACAGTCTTGCTTTACATAAATGAATAGGATAGATGGCTTCATATATGCATATCATTCCATGTCCCAGACTTCTGTTTTTTGACTAAAATGTGTAATTGGCCAAAATATGTTGTATTGCTATATTATATAAAATGATGCAATTATTGATTTACTATAAATAGTTACAAGAGAGCGATTTTGTTAGGGTTTGTTTTTGCTATTTTAGCAAGGAAAATTTCACAAGGTCCTCTTTGCCAGTTATTTTGGCTGAATGTAAACCCCTGATTAGATTACATGTCTCTTTCTTTGTGCTATAATGGAGGAGCATAGTAACCAAGTTTATCAGAATTTTTAGGAGTCTCTTTTTAGGCTCAAATTAGTTAGTCTGGTGTCTATCCAGGACCTTTGTTAACTGGATTTAAATATTGGGTGGATGTGTCTTGGATCCTGTTCTGGGGAATGCTTCTTGGAAGTCCCAGACGGGGAACTCATTATAACCTGGTTTTACCCTGTAATGTGGCTCTGTGCCATGGACACCATTAGAGCAAGGCTCAGCGTCTCAGCTTCGGTTTTATTCTCAGCCCAGATCGTTCTTGCAGTCTACTTAACAGTTGAATGCAGTGCTGTATTTTGATGTTTTTTTTTTTTCAAACTAGTTCAGAAATCACCTCAGCTGCTTCTCAGCTAATCAGATGCTTAAGACTCCCATTTCTACACTGCTTGGCTGCTACGTTTTTATAACACCACAGCTGTCTGGTTCTAGCTTGTGTCCCCCACCCCTACCCCTTTCCATCTGCCACCTCTCACTACTTCCTCACTTGCTATGCAGTGAGGTGGCAAATTCCCAAGTAAACTGCTGACTTTCCTTCCCTGCAGGAGGGCTGGACTTGGTTCTTAGTAGCTTCTTTCACCAGCCCTCCGGGTAGTGCTGCTCTCAGAAGTGCAGAGGTTGCCTCTGGAGCTTGCTTTGTATGGTTGGGTGTTGATTTTTCCCCTTAAAAACTTGGAAACTTTTGCAAAGAAACTAAAAGGACCTTTTAAAATAAGCAGCTATGGCTCCCACCATCCTTGTAGTTAAATTTCAAAGTCTCATTTGAAGTGCTGAGAAGGTAGAAGGTTGCAGTCCCCTTTCCCTGTTTATGAATGGCACAGCTAACCTTGGTTAATCCCTCTTCTTAAGAACAGCAGTGTTTCCAGTCCTGGCCCTTTTCCATATGTGTACCCTCCACTGGGAGCTGTTTTTCCTCATCACCTCCTTGAAAGCTTATTCGACTCTATCTCCAGTGCTCCCTCCGCAAGCTGTTACAGTAAGCATAAAAACAAGTGCATTAAACTAAGAATAAAATGCCAAGTTTCTATCTCCTTGCCAACCTCATTAGAAAACAGTGATAAAGTATGTATGCATATAATTACAGTAATTAAACATTTGAAACCAGCTCACTGAGGACCTTCTTAATGCTTTTATGAGTGTGGTATTTTCAATTTGGAACTGGAATCTGGGTGGCTTCTGTTTTATATAAGACCTTCATCTTTATAGCCATGGGAGGGAAGGGTAAGAGAGAGGAGGATGTTCCTTTTGACTGCAGGGCCAAGCTTCTGCAAGAGTAGCTTTATTATATGTGTATTAGCAGGAATAGCCCAACCTTTCCAGGCTTGTGTTTATTCGTGAGGGTGTGTAGTCAGATGTCAAACAGAGAGACATGAATGACCTGGCTAGTAAAAAAAGACACATGGAAAATAATCACAAGCTGTTTGCATCATATGTTTGCCCTTAGGAGTAAAAAACAGGACTATTTTGTCATTTGCACCTCCCGGTGGAGTCAGGGATGAGGATTAGTACTATGGGGTTTGTCTGCCTTGTAGCTCTCACACCCTCGAGAGTTTTTCTCAGTTATGAAGTAGAAAGACTCAAGGGGTAGTGGCAGGTTGCACCTGGATTTTTGTCTGTTTTGATCCACGAAGCAGGTTTAATTGAGTACTTACAGGATGAGAGGCAGGGTATAATTTGAGGACCTTAGCCTGGGAAGTAGACAGACCGTGGTCAGAATCCTGGCTCAGCTACTTTCTAGTTGTAAGTGATCACACTTACCCATAGGTTTTCTTTTTTTTTGGGGGGGGGGAGGTTTAAATAAGATAAATATAAAAGCATTCAGCACAGTGTCCGACTTAGTGGTATTTGGTGTTAGTGTTGTTATTTTCCTGTATATTACAGAAGTATATAGTGCAATTCCTTTCCTAGGAGCTTGCAATCCAGTGGGACCGTAAGACAAATATTTAGAAAGGAGACAAAACAGATCAGTTTGTTGTGATGTGGATGGAAAGAATTTCTGGAGGAGGTGGGATCGGGCACCCATTCACACCATCATCTTTGTGAATGAGTCCCTCTGGAGTGATAGACTTGTACTGGCTGGGATTTTGAATGGGATCATCTATGAAGGATGGGTGAATTTACATAGATGGAAAAAGGATGAAGTTGGATTTGTTAGGAATAAATATGGTTCTTTCAGAGGACAGCGAGACATCCCAGCTGGCAGGAAAGCTTTCTGCATTGAGTGGAAGTAGCCAGGCCATGTGGCTTTATCAAGTGCCAGGGCTTTGCCTCTTTTTGATCACTGAAAGCTGAGTGGAGTGAACCTTTTGGTGGGATGAATATAGATCAGAGAAGAAATGTGTTAGTTTTCTTCACATTGTCTTCATTGAGCCTTCTTTAGGGCTGAGATTGTGAGATTGTTGCATTTCCAAAAGAGCAGTTTTCTGTGATAGCCTTTTTACTTTGATTAGGGAAACCAAAAGATTTACTTACTTTTTCTGCCATTTAGTTTTCCTTTTTCTTTGATGTGACTGAAATCTCATTTTGTTAAATAGCACATCTACTCAATACTGAGAGTGATCAAGACGTGTGTGTGTGTGGGTGTGTGTTTTCTTTTCTTTCTTTCTTTTTTTTTTAAGAGACAGTCTCACTTTGTCATCCTCAGTAGAGTGCGGTGGTGTCACAGCCCCCAGCAACCTCCAACTCCTGGGCTTAGGTGCACCTGCCACAACACCTGGCTATTTTTTTTTTGTTGTTGCAGTTTGGCTGGGGCTGGGTTTGAACCTGCCACCCTCGGTATATGGGGTCTGTGCCCTACACACTGAGCCACAGGTGCCGCCCTTGTGTGTGTTTTATTATAGCCTATTTTTATTTTATATAGCTTTAACTTTCTTTTTAACTTTCTTATTCTGCTCTTTAAGGACTCTCAAAGGCTTTAAGTAGATCATGGCATAAATTAGTTTGTGAAAAAGGTTTTTCTTTATCATTAGACTTATATTATTATTATTTTTTTGAGACAGAGCCTCAAGCTATCCCCCTGGGTAGAGTGCCCTGTCTTCACAGCTCACAGCAACCTCCAACTCCTGGGCTCAAGTGAGTTTCCTGCCTCAGCCTCCCAAGTAGCTGGGACCATAGGCGCCTGCCACAATGCCCGGCTATTTTTTGGTTGCAGCCTCATTGTTGTTTTGGCGGGTCCAGGCTGGATTCGAACTTACCACCTTAGGTGTATGTGGCTGGTGCCTTAGCCACTTGAACCACAGGCGCTGAGCCTTTTAGACTTTTTTTAAAAAAGATGTGTCTTTGGTAGGTTTCAATTGTGAGGATATAAATAAAGCCATACTGAGCAGAAGCAAACAGAATATCCATTATTTTGTAAGTGATTTTAGCTCAGTAAATCTCCCATTGTTTAAAAAACACAATATTATATCGAATATTCAATAAAGTATATGATAACCTAGAACAGAGAGTAAGTTATTTTAGGCTTACAGGCTAATTCTCTGTTGTACATGCTCTGTTCTGCCATTGTGAAGGCAACTATAGAAAATATGCGAACACATAGATGTAGCTGCTTTGCAATAAAACTTTATTACGATAAGTACAGGGCCAGTTTGGCTCTCTGAAGTAGCTTGTGGATCCTTACCCTAAAGGAAAGATAGTTTGTTGTATTAGGAAGATAAATGGAAAATTAAAATTAGATGAAATACAAAATTTCCAAGTAACTAACTCCACAAAAAAGGCTAAAAATATATACTTTTACCTTCTATTGTTTGAATTAAACTTCATGTTTGACAATTACTTTGTAAATAAACCTCAAATATCTTTAGATATAGTTTTCATTTTTTTATTAAGCAACCATTTATTATTTCTTTGCACCAGGCACTGTGTAGGTCATTGGAAATTTACAAATAATTTAGACACAGAGTTTTTCTTTAGGGAGCCACAGTCTAGACTGTACGCTCATTTTTGCCAGATGTAGGCTCATGCCTTGGAACATATCAAACATTTGACTTAAGGTACCAAGAACCTACATTGCAAAAGCAAATTTTGTAGGGTACGATCATTTTTTTTTCCTCTTTCTGTTGCATATGTGTTTTGAACGGTTATATTTGTGTTTCTCTTTATTTGTGTATTGTTAGAGAAAGTCTGCTAGAAGAATTTACAAATGGTAAAAAATATTTTAGTAACTTAGTTGCCAAAATTCCTAGCCTTGATGATTCAAGTGTTGTGCTTTCCTGCCCTTTATAGTTTTTACTTAGTCATCTTAACTCCTTTTTTGAATTTCTACATAAAAATTGCCTACTGAATGATAAACAAGACCCAGTTGATTACAGATAGTTATTTCTAATAGTATTGAAATACATGTTCCCAAAAAATTATCTCATTATGTCTAGTAGCTCGTCTAAAATGTTTTCCCTTGGACCTGAGTCATTCTGGCCCTTGTAAATTGGGTGGGTCTGTCATCTGTTTTTACTCACAATATTCATAGCAACAAATGACTGACTTTTTCCCCCCATAACAACAACTAATTCTTTAATTCTTCAACCAAGAGGGCATTTGACAGTTCAGTTCAATTCTAATACTATCTTCTCCTATCTGAGGGCTCAGATCTTCAAGATTGTTCTCCACTTCAGATTCCAACCTCAACTCCAGGCCTCTTGTACTTCTGACCAACAGATTTATACATATGAGGTTCCTACGAGCCCTTTCTTCCAGTTCAAGATTTGTTAGAATGGCTCTCAGAAGTCACAAACCCACTTTATTTACTATTACTGGTTTATTACAAAGGCTACAATCCAGGAACAGCCAAATGGAAGAGATGCATAGGACGAGGTATGGGGGGGAAGGGTGAGGAGCTTCCATGCCCTCTCCAGACACATTACCTTCCTAGCACCTCTAGATGCCACCAACGTAGCAGCTCTTCAAGCCCTCTAATTTAGGGATTTTGTTGAGATTCCATTACATAGACATGAATGGTTAAGTCAATGGTAATTGTGATTGGCTCAATCTCTATCCCATCACCCCTTCCAGATGTGGGATGGGGTGATGGTGGTGGTACTGAAAGTTTTATCCCGCCAATCTCATGGATGGTTCCTCTGGCAGCCACCAGCCGTCTGCCTGAAACTATCTAGGTGCCCACCAAGAGTCATGCCATTACTGTAAACTAAGGTATGACTGAAATGGGCTTATTAAGAACAACTAAAGCTCTTTATAGCTATCTCTCAGGAAATTCTAAGGCTTTTAGAAGCTCTGGCTAGGAACTGGGGATGAAGACAAATACATATTTTTTATTATAATAAGATCACTGTGGTGTTGGATCAAGGTGCAGGGGAGCAGCGTATGAAGGAGGAAGGAGTTCTTCCTTCCTGAAGTCCAAGTGAGTATAGAATGTGGACTTCTCTGACCCTGAGGAGTGGGGCCTATTCAGTACTGGGGGGATGATGGTATTGGGCAGGTAATGGTGAGTCTGGTCATGGGTACGTTAGGAGCTACATGGATATTTAAACATGGTGGGATAGCAGAACAGAGGGAAGGGTGTTCCCTAAGTAGGGGAGTGGTATGAGAAAGTGGGACTTTGGAGAGATTGGTTCTTTCATGCACACGTACGAGAGGGGTGGAGAGAGGGAAAAGATGGAGAGATGACATAATGGCTCAAGATAAGAAAGCTTCTAGGCTCAGGTGATTGTGGAAAAGGCTTAGGCAATAAAGCGGGCTTTCATCTCCTACCCTAGATACTTATAACAAGTATTCACAAGAACTCCTTTTGCAGAGTTTACTGAGGCAAGAGGAAGTACTTTAGGTTAAGATGAGGAATGAAGCTAAAAAGATAGAAAATACAAAAAAAGGATGAGATTCTATGCGTATAATTGACAGAGTATGTCACTGATGATACACTAAATATAAAAATAAATAAATGGCCAATATTTATATATTTCTCTATGGAAAAATATATAAGAAAGGCCTTTTTGTGTTTCTGAGATACAGGGAAGTTCTACTTTGCCTTTTGGGGTTAGGAAGTTGGAATAAAATAGGCTCAGACTGTGATTTTTGAGGGTGCCAAGAAATGTCTATCTGGGGGGTTTTAAAGATACATAGATATAGGAGAAAGAATCATACCTATCTAAAGTACTTTAGAAATGAAAACCAAAAATGATATATTTATTCCAAAGGTACACATAATTTCCACAAATATATAACAGGCTGTGGAGAAGAGTATAATCCACTTCTGATGATACTGAGGTATTCTGTACCAAGTGAACTGAAATCTGTTTTTAAATCTATTGGTATTTTCCCTTCAGCAAGATAATCTGATAATCTTACTTTCTTGCTTTTTGTGTCCTGATTACCCTGGAATTAAAGTCCTGAAACAGGAAAACTATGGCTTGTATGTTTTTATACCTTTTATTATACAGAATTTCTTGGGAACAAATCATTATGGGCAAATTTAAATATAGACAAAAATAGAAAGAATGGTATAATGAATATTTCATCTGCATTTTCTGCTTTTAAGACATGAAATTTCGAAGTGTTTGTTTTTAGGGAATGCCAATTGTCCCAATTCTTTGTGGAGAGCAGATCCTGAAGTATAGGAGAAAGACATGGTGGGGCATTTCGTTAGCATAGCCCAGAGATAACAAAACACTTTTTTGTCTATTTTTGTCACTGTTGATGCTCAGATCTTCTGTGGCCAGCAGTAACTAGCATTTGTGCCGAAGGTGACCACCTCAATTAAGACACTAACCAAAAAATGTCTTCTGTAGAGTTGTTTGTGGCATGCCAGCCAGGTATACAACAGGTACTCAGCTTCCAGTTTTAATATTTTCTCTTCTACTGGAGAGTGGGCTTGGGCTAGTGTGTCCTCTGGGTGATGGTTGAGGCTGCCGTGATCCCGTCCTTCCCTTCGTCCACTGAGTGTAAGCTGTGTGTGCCTCTGTGGTCCTGCAAGGATACCAGTTTGTTTCCTTTAGCACTGGCTGAAAGCCATTTTGTATTTTTAGATTTGCTTTCAAAATATTACCCCTGGAGTAGAGAATCCAAGAATGTATAGCTACCACCTCATCCCCCCATTCTCAGGGTTATTTATACTTCATTGCCTTGAGGAAGTAAGTAAAAAATCCCAGCAGGTACTGTCTTTCATTGTGAGTATAAATTCTGTAATTGTTGCTGGTAATTAATGCATAGTATTTTGCAATCCACTTAAATTTATTTTCTTTTCCTCTCAGCAAGCTTAATGTGGTCATCCTCACAAACATGGCTGCCTGTGAATTTTTCTGGGTAGATGTAATACTGTTTCATTTTTGCACACTGATTCATCTATTCAAGCATCCAATAAACATTTGAGGAACTACTATGTGCTGAGTACTTTTCTAGATGCTGGAGGTAAACTGATCAATAAGAAAATTTTCCTTAAGGAGTTCATAGTTGGAGAAGAGGGGCCGTTAGACAACAAACTAGATGATAATGTGAGTTCAGTACAGCTGAAAGGTATGTGCAGCTTACCAAAAAACCATAGTCATCTAAGGCATTCAGTTTGTGGAAGGGAGGAGAGAACACCATGTGGGCCTGGGGACTTCACTATTACTCCCTATAGCCAAAGCCAAGAGGGCGAGAGAATGGGCTGGAGATGGATCTGAAGTGCTCTGTGCTGGTGAGGTGTGTGAAGTATGTGAAGGGGAATTGAGCAGTTGAGAGACATGATTATATTTATATTCTGGAAGAATCCCTCTGGTGTCTATGTGCAGTATAGTTTTCAAGGAGTCAGGACTGAAAACTGAGAACAGATAGCGAGTGTGCTGAGAAGCCTCATTATTCATTCATACACTTCACTTAGTAAACATTTATTGAGCACTTCCTATGTGCCATTCCCTGATCAACTTTCTTGGAATTTATGTTCACATAGATGAACAAAAGAGAGAATTATGAGTAAGTTGGGGGGGGGGATTGATTGATGCCAAATCAATTATGGTGTTTGCTGGTTTTGATCATAATATAGTTTTGAAAACCTGCTTGTTTTCTAGAGGAATAAATTGATTTGGGAATATTTTATCCTGGATTTTGGATTCTGTTTGTATTAACAAAAAATAGCCTCTTCCATAGTGCAAATTAGTGAGGCTTCTGTGTCAGCGCTTGAGTTTTTCTAGGACTAATTATTCCAGTCTGTAGATTATTCTGGGCCTTGGCTCATTTTTCTATTCTTTTGCACTTCAAAGAGAGAAGAGGAGGGAGGAGAGAGAAACTTAAGTCTGACAGATTTGATAAAGAAGGTGATAAAATTGATGCTTAGTTTTCAAAATTAAGCTGCAGATTGTCCTTGGGCTCATTCTTGCCTGCAAGTCTTGCTTTCTGCCAAGCATGGATAACTCAGTGTCTGCATATATCTGAGTGTGTGTGCAGTTAACCTTGGAAATTTGGTGTGGGCAAATAGCCCAAGAATGAATACATTTAATTATTTTACCAATCACATTAGTCATTTTAGTATCAAAGCAATTACCCTGGAATGATATAAAAAAAAGAAATTTGTTATTTACAATCTGATTTCTTGTTCTTTGGACTTTGGTAGCATAGTTTAGTGGTAGGAACTTAAAAATAAAAACAAACAAAAACTTCCAGGACATTGAAGAGGTAACAAATAACAGTACCCACCTCATAGGGTTGCCTTGAGGCTTAAATGAGTTCATATAAGCAATGCTAATGTCTAGCACCTGTATATGTTTATAAACACTGGCCATTATTATTGATTCACTTTGAAAATCATGGTAATGCTATAATATGAAACAGCATGATAGACTAGATAATTTCATATGATGTCACCTTTCCTTCACTAGTAATGTAAAGGAATATATATTTTTTATTTTTATTTATTATTTGTTTTTGAGACAGAGTCTCACTTTGTTGCCCTCTGTAGAGTGCTGTGACATCACAGCTCACAGCAACCTCAAAATCTTGGGTTCAAGCGATTCTCTTACCTCACCCTCCCTAGTAGCAGGGACTACAGGTGTCTGCCACAATGCCTGGCTTTTTTGTTTGTTTAGCAGTCCCAGGCTGGATTCAAACTCACCAACCCTAGTGCATATGGTGAGTGCCCTAACCACTGAGCACAGGTGCCCGTGTGAAGGAATATTTAATGTGCATACTTTGCAATTTCAAATGTTCAGATTCGAGGAGAGTTAAAAGTGTTTATAGTTGTGGACCTGTGGTTGAAAAATACTATTATTAAGGGAGGAATTGGTAAATATAGCATTTTGGCCATGAGCTTTCTTCAGCAATCTCCAAAATAATAATTCTGAAGAGCATTTGCAGAGATATTAAAGTTAATGAATAAGTGGATAGCTGAATCTATTGAGCACTATATTCACAATTCCTATTTCAAATCAAATGAAACATGAACGTAAATTTTTCTGAATTTTCTAAGTGAAGATCTCTACTCTTTAAGATAAAGGATTTGTAAACTTTTAAGTAGCAATATATATTCTGCAGTTCAGCAGCTTTTCAATCTGTGATTTTTAAGACCATCTTTTGAAGATACAGAGTTTAGAATCTCTACTTTGGGGCATTGCAAATTCAGTGAGTCATTCATGAAATCGAACCCATGAAGATATTCCACATGCTGATAATGAGGGATGGAACTGAGGGACCTATTTCTTGGCTGTAGTGGCTTCTAATTGAAATGAGCCAGCTATATATAAGGACAGTGATGACTTCTTACTTACAGAGAAAATATTTTCAGCACAAGAACAAGGCCTCAGAGTAGAGAAGTAAATATATATGCATTGTATGAAATGGGGAATAGTCACAAGATGTGAGTATGGGCCCCCTTTTCCTAGTGGGTAATGACTTCTTTGCCTCTAGCTATTAGTTGGCACATGGACTTTGTCATTTTGGGTATCTTTTGGAAGGAAGAAAAGGGAGAAACACAGTTATGAGGGAAGCAGTTCATAAGAAAAAAATGAAAGAAGATCTTGAGCAGACAGCAAGTGGAAGAAAAAGCCTTAGCTGTGTAGGGCCCCCAGACCTTGTCAAACCCATGTCTGCAGTTGTCCTGGATGTTTCAAAACCTTTTTGATATAGAAGCTTTTTTTTTAAAAAATACATACATACATACACACACACACACACATTCATGAGTTGATAAATGTTACATTTGGCATAGTTGTTCTCTCTAGAACTCCTAGGGAGGAGAGGCTAGAGAGAACGGAAGGGCCCATGTTTCTTTTGGTGATGTCTGTTTGCAGTTAAAGCAGCTGAAGTTCTGTGATAGAAGTAAAGGCTTCCTGTTACACTGACACCGTAGGCTTCCTCCTTACTTGGCACAGACAACAGGTCTTACTTTTTCACATTTAGTTGTGGATTTCTTTACTTAATTCTAATAGGAATGACTGTGCCCGGGAGAATTCAGCTTCCCCTCCTTACTGTCGGGGATTTCCTCCCTCCACTCCTGGGGAAATCCACATATCCAAGTTTGTACATTCAGCACTCATCAGTCATTTCTAAATGCCTACAACTGTGCTGTGTACCATGCTTCTCTCACTCTTAGATACTTCTAAAAGTGTAGTGGTTTTAATTCATAAGAGGTGAGGAGGACTTCCATTTCTTACTTGGACTCTATTTGGACCCACCATCAAAAGAATCTGTCTTTCGGGTTTTCCTTAAATGTTCAAAACTTAGGATACCATCCATTATGTGTTCTTCATAACTTTAAATTTTTTCCTAGTACAAATTTTTTTTTTTAAATACAGGGCTTCGCTATGTTATGCAGACTGGCCTCAAACTCCTGGGCCTGAATAATCCTCCTGCCTTAACCTCCTGACTAGCTGGGACTATAGGTACAAGGTATATCAAATTGTTTTACAAAAGTGTTAGCTGCTTAAGATTTTTTGTCAGATTGTATGTCATTGATCACTCTGTTCTCCAAAGGCTAAAATGGAATAAATTGCTGGAGTTAAATATTGGTGCTTTTTATTCTAGACACTATGAAACATGATGAATGGTGTTGGGAATATTTGAGTCAGCATATGAAATAAAAAGGCAATGTGTTCAGTTTCTGCCCAGTGATCAGAGCCAATTAAGCAGGGTAAGGCAAGCTAATGTTGGTATGGGCTGCAGCAATGAAGATTTCATCTGCCTTGTTCTTTGGGTGTAGGACTCATGATAATTACAAGAGGTATGCAATATCAGCAGAATGCAGTTTAAGAATTAAGAATCAGCAAGCAGACACTGAGTTTCCTATCTATTCAAGACTAACCACTGGTGTTGCATTATGTGCTAGGAAACACTTCACTTGGTTGTTAAAAAAAACTTGTAAAAAGGCTTTTTACAAGTGTGAGGTTGTTTGTAGAATTTGATTCAAAGTGAAAATCAATCTTGTAGTATACTTAATAATAAAAGGTAGTTAGCTAATGTAGAAGTTGCTGTTTGTACTCTTTAAGGAACATTCTTTTTTCTTTTTTTTTTTTTTGAGACGGAGCCTCAAGCTATCCCCCTGGGTAGAGTGCCATGGCATCACAGCTCATAGCAACCTCCAACTCCTGGGCTCAAGCGAGTCTCCTGCCTCAGCCTCCCAAGTAGCTGGGACCACCGGCGCCCGCCACAACGCCTGGCCATTTTTTGGTTGCAGCCATCATTGTTGTTTGGCAGGCCCAGGCTGGGGATTCGAACCCGCCACCTTAGGTGTACGTGGCTGGTGCCTTAGCCGATTGAGCCACAGGCACCCAGCCTCAAAGCAGGTTTTTCAGGGTTTCTAGTCTACCCTAGCGACAAAGCCTAAAAGACAATACCGTCTCTCCTCTCGGCTGGCATATCACGTGGGCCATGCCCAGCACAGGCTTGGCCTGCAGAAAGTGGGCCGTGTCACTGTTTCGTGGCAGCCACAGGGACACCTGACAGAGCAGAGGAGATGCTGTGGGTACATCTAAAAGTGTCCCATCGGGTCACAACCTTCACTGTCTGAATTCTTACCTCTATAGTATTTTTGACTGTCTTTTCAAAATCCTAGCTGGGGGATTGCCGAGTCCACTGACTCAGACCTTCCAATGTGTGTCCCTAGAGTCCCAGGCTTTTCTGAAGCCTGACTTTCTATAATAACCTTTCAAAAATAAAATTCGCAAGTAGCCCCAGAAGACCGCAACCTAGCAAAAAGAGAGGCTTTCGGGGAAGGTTTTCTCAGGCTTCACTGACAGGGCCTGAAGGTTCCTGCCTTTTCCCTTTTTTCCTTTCCTTCAACAAAGGGTAAAAAGAGATAAGAGAGGAGGACAAGGAAAGGTGAAGTCGCTCTGCTGTCACCAAGTCCTTGAGAAAAAGACGGAGCTCCTGTCCTAGATTCATCTGTATCTTGTTCTGCCCGTGTCTGTCAGCTCAGCCAACTGCCCACCCTGGCCTGTGCCCAGCCTGCAGCTGGGGAGGAGCCGCCCCCAGTCAAAGTTCCCAGGCAGATGTATGCTAGCAGGCAAGTGCCACGGGGACCTGGAGCAGATGGAGACGGAACATACTCCGTGGCCTCACCCAGGGAGTCCTTGCTCTGCTTAGAGAGGCAGAGGCACAGCCCCGGGAGCCTCGGGAGAGGGCTCCCCACGTAGATGGGCAGCGTAGGGGGGAAAGTCACAGCAGGGTCCCCCTGCTGGGCACTCAAGGGCAGCCTCTGGGGATCCCACGTGCTCCAGAAGGGGCCCTCAGTTGACTCACTTGATGTAGAGTTATATAAGTACCCTTTTAGAATCCCTGAGCAGAAGAAAATAATTATATTTTTCTTTTGAAGTTACGGTAAAGTTTTTCAATCACAAAAGAAGTTACTTAGGCCAAAATATTTAAATATTTACCTTCAGTTTTTTGTTGGTGTTGTGGTTTGGGGTTGGGGGGATGTTTTGTTTTATTGAGATAGGAGTTTGCTATGTTGCCCAGGCTGGAATCAAACTCCTGGGCTCAAGTGACCCCCCCACCTCAGCCTCCTGAGTGGCTGGGACTACAGGCTCCCCGCGGTGCTGGGCTACTAACCTCATAGCACTCGCAGTAATTCTTAAGGCAGCCTGATCTCTTACAGTTACACCCCTTGTTATGTCTAGGCTTCACGTCTCCCAACTTGCCTTTCCCGATTTTTGGCTGGAAAGCTTCTGGATTTCTATCAAGACATGCCTAGGATAGAAGAATGGGAAGCTCCATCAAGATGTGCCTTATAACTAAAATATACTTCTGTATACAAGTATAATAGTAATAATGAATAATAACTAATATAAAAGTAATAGTCTTACAATAAATAAATTGGTTTTAAGATAAATACAATGATATTCAACTAAAAAAGAAATAGGTGCTTTATTATTCAAAAATAATGTTCAATGGAAGGCTTCTCATTTGAATTCACTTGTTATTTTGGAAGGCACCACAGAGAGCAGTGAGTTTCCTCAAAGAGGTATATCCCTCCTTGTTTCATTTTAATTCACTTCTACACTTTTTTTGTGTGTGTGACAGAGTCTCACTATGTCACCCTCAGGAGAGTGCTGTGGCATCACAGCTCACAGCAACCTCAAATTCTAGGGCTTAAGCGATTCTCTTGCCTCAGCCTCCCAAGTAGCTGGGACTATAGGCGCCTGCCACAACACCCGGCTATTTTTTTGTTGCAGTTGATTAGCTGGCCCCGGCGCGGTTTGAACCCGCCACCCTTGGTATATGTGGCTGGCACTGTAACCACTGTGCTACGGGCACTGAGCCCACTTCCACACATAAAGATTTACTGTAGCCACAGTTTCTCCAGGCCTTGCTTGTTTTCCCAGTTTCAAAGTTATATATTCACTGTAGAAAATTAGTGGATAGTAAAAGTGTAAAGAAAATCATGTTTCTATGAGGACATCTTCCCTTCCTGCATTTCTGGGGCTTATTTCCTGAGACAGTGGAAAGATCATGACATTCTACTGACAGCTCACCTTGACTGGACACGGCAGAACACACCACACCCCGCATCTTTCTACGTGATTTATACGGACATATTCGCTCAATTAATCCTCTCAGCAACCTCGGGAAGTAAACACTACCACTCTTTTGGCTTGGCACCTGTGGTTCAAGCAGCTAAGCCACCAGCCACATACACCTGAGGTAGCAGGCTCGAATCCAGCCCAGGCCCGCCAAACAATGACGGCTGCAACCAAAAAATAGCTGAGCATTGTGGCAGGTGCCTGTGGTCCCAGCTACTTGGGAGGTGGAGGCAGGAGACTCGCTTGAGCCTAGAAGTTGGAGGTTGCTGTGAGCTGTGATGCCAAAGCACTCTACCCAGGGGGACAGCTTGAGGTTCTGTCTCAAAAAAGCAAACAAACAAACAAAAAAACCTACCACTCTTCCACCCTACGCATGGCCCTGTCTCTACAAAAAACAGAAAAATCAGCCAGGCTCAGGTGGGAGGATTGCTTAAGCCCAGAAATTTGAGGTTGCAGTGAGCTATCATGATACTACTGAACTCCAGCCGAGGTGATAAAGTGAGACTCTACCTCAAAAAATAAACAAAACTACTGCTGTTATTGCTGTCTTACAGATGGAGAAACCAGACACCAAGAGGTTAAATAATAGATGGTACAGGGTGGGATCCAGATTCAAAGTCCCCATGCTGACTTCAGAGCCCAGGGGCTCAACCAACCAGTGGCCATGCCTTTCTCACACAATAAACATAATTTTTTTAAGAGACAGTGTGTTATTGGGTCACTTAGCCTGGTGTGCAGGGGCACAGTCATAGCTCAGGGCAATCTCAAGTTCCTGGGCTTAAGCAATTCTCCCACCTAAGCCTCCCAACTAGCTGGAACTCCAGACATGCGCCCCAACACCTGGATAATTTTTTTTTTATCGTCCTCGGTAGAGTGCTGTGATGTCATAACTCACAGCAACCTCCAACCCCTGGGCTTAAGCGATTCTCTTGCCTCAGCCTCCTGAGTAGCTGGAACTACAGGTACCCACCACAACACCTGGCTATTTTCTTTGTTGTTGTTGCAGTTTGGCCAGGGCTGGTTCGAATTCACCATCCTTGGTATATGGGGCCAGAGCCCTACCCACTGAACCATAGGTGCCGTCCAACACCTAGATAATTTTAAAATTTTTGTAGAGGTTTTTCTATGTTGCCCAGGCTGATCTTGAACTCCTGGGTTCAGGCAATCCTCCCTCCTTGGCCTCCCAGAGTGTTGGGACTATAAAGGCGAGTCATTGTGCCCAACCAACTCATGCAGCTCTTTATCCTGATTGGTTTGTTTTTACTTTACTTTTCTTTTACTGACAAAGACTCAGTATGTCATCCTCAGTAGAGTGTTGTGGTGTCACAGCTCACAGTAACCTCAAACTCTTGGGTTTAAGTGATTCTCTTGCCTCTGCCTCCCAAGTATCTGAGACTACAGGTGCCTGCCACAACGCACGGCTAGTTTTTGGTTGTAGTTGTCATTGTTGTTTGGCATGCCTGGGCTGGATTTGAACCCTCCAGCTCCGATGTATGTGGCTGGCGCCCTAGCCGCTAAGCTACAGGCCCTGAGCCTTAAACACTTTTTAAAATGCATGTATTTAATGGAAATTTATTACCTTAATGGCTTTAAACCGTTCAATTTCGTGACGCAAATTGTTGCAACAATTATTACAATTGCAGTTGTTGCAAAAGTCCCCGCTGGCAAAGCAATCGCAGTACCTGTGAAGAAAACCAGAGTGAGTGGGTGGCACGGACGGCACGGTCAGGACGCGGAAGGAAATGCACGCCTGTGCGAAGGGAGCCAGCCAACACTCTGTAGTTGGAAGACGTTTAAAATGATTCTGACACCTTTTTATATGAAAACCAGATCAGCTGCAGTGATGTCCTCTGTGACTGGAGAAATAGTCATGTCACAGAAGAAAGAAAAACTAGTTAAAACTGTTGGTTTCATAATACAGGATTTTGCAAAGCAGAACACTTCCCTGGAAAATGTCTGGGGCCATCGACTGCCCTTTTGCCCTCTGCCATCTCCCCAGGAGCAGGATCAGTGGGTGGGTAGAAGCATCCAACAATAAAGAGCCATTTTCCCACTGACCATCCCAGTCCTCCCAGCTTGTCTACGGTTTACTTCTTGACCAGATCTTGACTGTAAATGAAAACTAATGGGACCTGAGGTCAAACGTGGCCGAGGCTTGATCTTACTTCCATTCCATGCATGGAGGGAAAGTGAACAGGAGAAGAAATAAACGTCTGAGAAGGCTGCTGTCACTCATGAATTTGCGCTGAGCCCTGTGATTCTGGGGTCATACAGGCCAAATGGCAGTGACGGGTGCCCGCGCTGATGGGTTTCCCTCACAGAGCTGCTAGTGTTTGTGGCCATGAAATGCTTCACACAGTCTCATAGGACGCCTGCTCTCATGCTATACATCAGAGGCATTTATAGGCCTATGCTTCAGGGGTGTCCAACTTTTTGTTTTTTTTCTGACACACATTGGAAGAGTAAGAGTTGTCTTGGGTCACACAGTAAATGCAGAAACACTAATGAACACTGATTTGCAAAAAAAAAAAAAAAGAAAAAAAGGAACAAAGGTCCTTGCATACCTTTTATGAAAACTGATACCTCATTAAGCAAAGAAAGTCCTCACAAAATCCACATGGACAGGGATGGATGCCACTTCCTCAACTCGTGTCAAAATCCAGCATCAGGGCCAGGACTCCTAATCCCTAACATGACCTGTACCCCAGAGAGGCTGGGGGAAGCCTGGCAGCCACCTCACAGCTTCAGTTTGTGACCAGAAGACCCATACTTCCCTTCTGAAAGCATGACTCACTGAAAAGAGCTTCAAACCCAAGCTTTTCACACGCTCTGCCACCATTCCCCACGGCCCCGACACGTGCCGTTCACAGGGAGCTTCTCAGGCTGCCGAGGGAAACCTCCCCGGAGCACTGCACGAACACTCCCGGGCTGTGCGCGGGTCTGGGTAAAGTGGACCCAAGGTCTGTGGAAACTCCCTATGACAGAGTTCCCAAACGTAGCTTTCATAACACAATTCCCAAACATAACTTTTTATACTTATTATTTTCATTTTTTTTTTTTTTGAGACAGAGCCTCAAGCTATCACCCTGGGTAGAATACTGTGGCATCACAGCTCACAGCAACCTCCAACTCCTGGGCTCAAGCGAGTCTCCTGTCTCAGCCTCCCAAGTAGCTGGGACCACAGGCGCCCACCACAACGTCTGGCTATTTTTTGGTTGCAGCCATCATTGTTGTTTGGCGGACCCGGGCTGGATTCGAACCTGCCACCTTAGGTATATGTGGCTGGTGCCTTAGCCACTTGAGCCACAGGCGCGGAGCCCCAAGTTGGAATTCTAAAACAAAGAATCCAGTTTGGAATATGGTTGGGTGATTATAGGGCAGATCTAAGGAAGCAAGGATTCACTCTAAATTGAGATAGTCAGAAATTCTATGAAGCAATTCTCTGAGTAGGTATCTGAATAAATCTTATCTACAAGGAGGCCGGATTAGAGCAAGTCTAAAATCACATTTAATAATAAGTAAAGAAGCAGTAGGCTCGGCGCCTGTGGCTCAGTCGGCTAAGGCGCCAGCCATGTACACCTAAGGTGGCGGGTTCGAATCCCCAGCCCGGGCCCGCCAAACAACAATGATGGCTGCAACCAAAAAATGGCCGGGCGTTGTGGTGGGCGCCTGTGGTCCCAGCTACTTGGGAGGTGGAGGCAGGCGACTCACTTGAGCCCAGGAGTTGGAGGTTGCTATGAGCTGTGATGCTATGGCATTCTACCCAGGGGGATAGCTTGAGGCTCCGTCTCAAAAAAAAAAGAAGCAGTAGTCAATCATTTTAACTGAGAGATGGAAATCTTTGGTATTTTGTGGTTAACACAGTGGTCTTGTTTTTGTCTATGCTTAGACAAAATTATTAAGTACCCTAGTTTGTCTTACTTTATCTTGTTCTCAGAGAAATCTTTTCTGAGGTTGGATTTTATGATAATGTTTAAGTCCAATAAGAAAATAACATGGGCTGGTTGTGTTAGGACAGCCGCAGGATAGCAGGAGTTGGTCTTTTTCCTTTTTATTTTTTCCATCAACAAATCTACATATCTAGTAAAATTGGTTATGTATAAAGGCAAATGAAAGATTTTCAGATATGCAAAGGCTGAAAAGTTATACTACCCACATGCCTCTCTAAAAAATTGGAGAAATACACCAGTCAACCATTCTAGGATGAAGTGTTCAAAAGGGCTAGAGATAGATACTAGAGTCCTTCAAATATAGAATTGAGCCTAAATAGCTGTGACAAATCTTATTTTAAAACAGAAGGCAGATAGAAAAAAAGATAAAATTAATTGTAAATTGGAACTCAAAACTTTGGATTATGCTAAATAAACAATATAGGGATATAGGTAGAAACACAGGAACGAATATCATTGATTATTTTATTATCCATATTAAAATTTACAGAAATAAATTTAATTAATTTAAAATTTAAAAGTACCACTAGCAATTCAAAAAATATATAACTTACAAATACTTGATAAATAAAAATCAAAGAAAGCACAAATACTACAGTAAGATAAACAAGGGAAAATGTCAAAGCAGCAAAAGAATGTTACAAAATAGTTAATAATGCTGTAGGAAATGCCGAAGGTATCAAATACCAATAGGATGATTTTAATTAAAAAAGGCAAACAGTATAAAAGCAATTTAGGTAATGAAATTTTGTCAAACACATATGTTAAAAGAGTACCAAAAAATGTACACACATTTTAAGAAAGGAGAAAACTGTATTAAAATTGTAATGTTCCATATATATTGATAAGAAATATACAAGTCACCTTGAGTACTTCTTGTAATTGCAGAACATTATGAATTTAATTTTTTTTTTTTTTTTTGAGACAGAGCTTCAAGCTGTCGCCCTGGGTAGAGTGCTGTGGCATCACAGCTCACAGCAACCTCCAACTCCTGGGCTTAAGCAACTCTCTTGCCTCATCCTCCCAAGTAGCTGGGACTACAGGCACCCGCCACAATGCCCAGCCATTTTTTGGTTGTAGTTGTTATTGCTGTTTGGCAGGCCCAGGCTGGATTCAAACCTGCCAGCTCTGGTGTATGTGGCCGGCGACTTAGCCACTTGAGCTACAGAAACCGATAGTTTTTTTCCTTTCTTAAAATGTGTTTTTCACACCTGCTATCTATATGTATTTGTCCAACCTGCACCCTTTGTTCCCTTAAGTCTATGGAGACAATGGATGAATATAAAATAAAAATTCTAAAACTGCATATATAAATATGGCCAAAGGCACCCAACCTCAAATAATCACCAAAATAATAAAGCTTTGCCAGAATGCCTAATTTAATAAGAATCATAATATTTTAAGAGTATAACCCATACCTCAAACTGTGTTACAGCAGCATAGCGGACTTCTCCAGAGGGTGTAGTATATTTACTTCTATAGAAACCTTTCATTTTGTCATTCAGCTCTCCAACAAAATCTATCTTTAAGGTTCCTGTACCTGTAATTGAAGATAAATAAAAACCACACTTTTATGCAGATGGTAAGTGCAATCCGTTATCAAAAGTATGTCCTCAAGACACTATTCAGTTAGCTATTTACAATGTTTAAATCATTCCTTCCTTTCTCAGATCTTCCTCCTGGCACTGGAAAGAATATAGCACATACTAAAGTAAATCACAGACTAATCCTAAAAGAATTCCTTTTTTTTTTTTTTTTTTGGAGACAGAGTCTCACTATGTTGACCTTGGTAGAGTGCTAAGGCATCACAGCTCAGCAACCTCAAACTCTTGGGCCTAAGCAATTGTCTTGCCTCAGCCTTCCAAGTAGCTGGGACTACAAGTGCCCGCCACAACGCCCGGCTATTTTTTGGTGGTAGTTGTCATTGTTATTTGGCAGGCCCGGGCTGGGTTTGAACCCACCAGCTCCGGTGTATGTGGCTGGCACCCTAGCCGCTGAGCTACAAGCGCCAAGCCCCTAAAATAATTCTTTCTTTTTTTTTAAATTTTACTTTTAATTGTATTTATTTGAGACAGAGTCTCACTTTGTCGCCCATGGTAGAGTGCTGTAACGTCACAGCTTACAGCAACCTCCAGCTCTTGGGCTTAGGCGATTCTCTTGCCTCAGCCTCCTGAGTAGCTGGGACTACAGACGCCCGCCAAACACCTGGCTATGTTTTGTTGCAGTTTGGCCAGGGCCAGGTTCGAACCCACCACCCTTGGTATATGGGGCCAGTGCCCTACTCACTGAGCCACAGGCACTGCCCCCCTAAAATAATTCTTAAAGTCATGTTTATGATGACTGCTTAGGATGTTCTTTAAGTTTATTAACTTGGTCTCAAATTACCAATATATGAAAATAAGAACAGGAATAAATATTTGTTGTTAAATGCCTAATGTGCTATTGTGCAGGATGCTTTTAAAATATTTATAGCTATTTATAAATTTGTCCCCATTTTTTCCATGAGAAAACTGAGGCTGAAAAGTTGAAAAAACTTGCCCAAGGTCATATAATTAATAAGTAGCAAGGGGTCGGCGCCTATGGCTCAAGTGGCTAAGGCACTAGCCACATACACCTAAGGTGGCAGGTTTGAATCCAGCCTGGGCCCACCAAACAACAATGACAGCTGCAACCAAAAAAAAAAAAAAAAAATAGCTGGGCGTTGTGGTGGGTGCCTATGGTTCCAGCTACTTGGGAGGCTGAGGCAGGAGACTTGCTTGAGCCCAGGAGTCGGAGGTTGCTGTGAGCTGTGATGCCACAGCACTCTACCCAAGGGTACAGCTTGAGGCTCTGTCTCAAAAAAAAAAAAAAAAAAAAAAAGGCTTGGCGCCTGTGGCTCAAGTGGCTAAGGCGCCAGCCACATACACCTAAGGTGGCAGGTTTGAATCCAGCCCGGGCCGGCCAAACAACGATGATGGTTGCGACCAAAAAATGGCCAGGCGTTGTGGCAGGCGCTTGTGGTCCCAGCTACTTGGGAGGCGGAGGCAGGAGACTCGTTTGAGCCCAGGAGTTGGAGACTGCTATGAGCTGTGATGCCATGGCACTCTACCCAGGGGGACTGCTTGAGGCTCTGTCTCAAAAAAATAAAATAAAATAAAATAAGTAGCAAGAATGGGATAAAACATCAATCTGGAATTCATACTCTACCAATTACACCACATCAATCAATCCTTTTAGAAAACTTTGTGCACAGGAAGAGAAATGTGGCCAATTACTCCCATTATCGAGACGAGACTATACGCTCAATCCAAATGAAACACTGACTATATATTTTTGTAAGGAACTATATAGGGGAAAGCAATGATTTAATCAGCAAAAATACATAAAACAAACTTCTTTTTCCCCCCTTTGGAGACAGGATCTCACTCAGCGGGGCTAGAATGCAGTGGTGCAGTCATAGCTTACTGTAACCTCAAACTGCTGCACTCAACTGATCCTCCTGCCTCAGCCTCCCAAGTAGCTGAGACTACAGGCATGTGCCACTGTGCCCAGCTAATTTTTCTAATTTTTTGTAGAAAGGGGATCTTGCTCTTGCCCAAGCTAGTCTTGAACTCTTGGCTTCAAGCAATCCTCCCACCTCAGCCTCCCAAAGTGCTAGGATTACAGGTATGAGCTACCACACCTGGTTCATAAATACCAACTCTTAAAGTTATCTCAATAATTTGAAATCTGATAGTGAAGAAATACATATAACCAATAATTATTAAATGCAAATAAGAGTACAACCTACTGTTATATAAGAGTAAAACTAATTTAGACAAAATGTGAGGGTTTTTCTTAGTATGTGAGGTTTTGTGACTATATATATTTCGTTTTATGACAGAAAAAATAATTATAATTACTATCTAGTAGTTATCTCCTAAATTCAGATGCATGGTAAAACAATCCCATTCTACATTTTTCAAATCAACTCATGAAAAAACAAGGAGATGGGGCAGTGCTTATGGCTCAGTGAGTAGGGTGTTGGCCCCATATAAGGAGAGTGGTGGGTTTGAACCCGGCCCCGGCCAAACTGCAACAAAACATAACCAGATGTTGTGGTAGGAGCCTGTAGTCCCAGCTACTCAGGAGGCTGAAGCAAAAGAATTGCCTACGCCCAGGAGTTAGAGGTTGCTGTGAGCTCTGATGCCACAGCACTCTACTGAGGGTGACAAAGTGAAACTGTCTTAAAAGAAAAAAAAAAAAAACAAGGGGAGATGCTAGCTTTGTTATTAATCCTTTCAAAGTGCCTAATCATAAGATTTCAAGCATGAGAGTCTAACAAATCAAAGATATGGCATGTATATAATTGTAAAGTAATTACCCAATCATACCAAACTTTTTTTTTTTTTTGAGACTGGGTCTCACTATGTCACCCTTGGTAGAGTGCTATGGTGTCACAGCTCACAGCAATCTCAAACTCTTGGGCTCAAGTGATTCTCTTGCCTCAGCCTCCCAAGTAGCTGGGACTACAGGCACCTGCCACAACACCCGGCTATTTTTTGTTGCAGTTGTCATTGTTGTTTAGCTGCCCTGGGGCCAAGTTCAAACCTGCCAGCTTCGGTGTATGTAGCTGGTGCTGTAGCCACTATGCTATGGGCGCCAAGCCAATACCAAACTTTTTTTTTTTTTGTTAAGAAACATAGTCACTTTGTCACCCTCGGTAGAATGCCGTAGCATCACAGCTCACAGCAACCTCTAGCTCTTGGGCTTAGGCGATTCTCTTGCCTCAGCCTCCCGAGTAGCTAGGACCACAGGCGCCCACCACAACACTCGGCTATTTTTTGTTGCAGTTTGGCCAGGGCCAGGTTTGAACCTGCCACCCTTGGTATATGGGGCCAGCACCCTACTTACTGAGCCACAGGCTTTTATATCCTAATATTTTAAACTGTCACTTTGGAATGCTGCGCACAAATGACATTTGATATTCTTCAAAATGTTCTTGTCTCTCTTTCTTACTCTGACAAATTATATTCCTTTGGATAATCTCAAGGTCACATCCTTATCTTATAAAATTGAATTTGAGTTTTGAAAAGATCCAAACATCATGAAGAATCTAAGTATACAGAGTAAGTAAAAGAGAAACTGTGTCTAGACTGATTTTCTTACATGTCTCAAACTGGTTCTGAAAGTAGAAAATTTTAGACCTTTACATCAAAGGTCTAAAGAAAGTGCCACATTCTTAAAGTAATCATGCTGTGAAAAATCCCAACTCAACTGAAGCTCAATTGAATAGACATTTGTGATAGGTACTTTAAAAAATTAGACAGCTGTGAATATCTGAGGAGGACAGTGAATACTTTTTTCTTTGAACATAAAGACTGATTATTGGGATGGTAAATATGAATACAGCAAAAGAATTAGCAAGAATTCTAAATGTTGATACTTAAGAATTAAATTATAAATAACCCAAAATTTTAAAGAAAAATATTTTAAAAGATGTTTTCTATTTTCTTTAGGAATTCATTGAATTTTTAAAAAAAACAGATGTAGTCACATTAATAAAGTTTGCAAGGAAAGATCAAATAGATTATAAAAATCCACTACCTTTAATAAAACTGTTTGATGTAATTCTGTTGCAATTCCAAAAATGGATTTAGACAGTCTATTTTTATTAAGTCAATTGTTAAGATGTTTTAAAATACAACTCATATTTCATGGTAAATCTACTTTCAATTTTTCCTATTTGGAACAAAAATGGATTTAAAACTCATAACTAAATAAGAAAGGCTGCTTACACTTTTACTCGGTTTTAAATCTCCAAGGCCATCAAACCATAACAAGATATTGACAGTAACCACTTCCAAAAAGTGGCATACTAAATAACATACAAAGTATTTGGAAAGAGTTATTACCTGAAATTCAAACAAAACACAAGTTAAAGTTTTAAAAAGATCATTAATATTTAATTAGTGTCACATTATGCTAATTTACAAAGTACTTATTATTAATATAGTAGGATTTTAGGGTAAGAAGGAGAAAAGGAACTTTTTAATAAATTTCACGTACTATCAAATTTCACACCACATTAATGTATTGATTGCCAAGTTGTATAATTTTATACCTATTCAAAAACATAATTTACACTGCTTCCTCAAATTATATACCTTATTTCAATATTCAACATGTGCAATATTTATCTGTTTGAAGTTGTAAACCTTTTAAAACATATTAAGCTCATTTATAAATTAAACAACTGAAAAATTATTTAAAAGCCTTAGGTGTTTAATATCTGGTTGAGTATAATAATTACAAACCTAGAGTAAATTTTGAAATATTTAAGTGGTAAGAAAAATTTAGGCCAAGAGAAAGAAAGAAAGAAATTCAGGCCAGATGCAGTAGCTCCCACCTATAATCCAAGCACTTTGAGAGGTTGAAGATGGAGGATCACTTCAGGCCAGGAGTTTGAGACCAGCCCAGGCAATACATTGAGACCCTGTCTCTTCCAAAAATAATTTTTAAAAATTAGCCAGGTGTGGGCAGCACCTGTGGCTCAAATGAGTAGAGCGCCAGCCCCATATGCCGGAGGTAGCAGGTTCAAACCCAGCCTGGGCCAAAAACTGCAAAAAAAAAAATTAGCAGGTATGATGGTGTACACCTGTAGTCCCAGCTACTTAAGGGGTTGAGGTAGGATGATCACTTGAACCCAGGAGTTTGAGGCTGTAATGAGCTATGATCATGACACTCTGGGTGGCAGAACAAAACTCTCTTAAAAAAAAAAAAAAAAAAAGAAAATTAAGCTCGGCACCCATAGGACAGTGGTTACGACGCCAGCCACATACATCTAGGCTGGCGCATTTGAACCTGGCCAGGGCTTACTAAACAACAACAACTGCAACAAAAAAAATAGCTGAGAGTTGTGGCAGGCACCTGTACTCCCAGGTACTTGGAAGGCTGAGGCAAGAGAATTGCTTGAGCCCAAAGGGTTGCTGTGAGCTGTGATGCCAAAGCACTCTACCGAGGGCAACTTAGTAACACTCTGTCTCAAAAAAAAAAAAAATGCCACTCTACAGGACCCTTAACCAACCAGTGATTACCAGATCTTATAGTGATCATGGTAACTTAACCAATATTCTAGAATGGTTCAAATTTCAGAGAAGAAGATGTTTTATTTAGTTATACAATCACCACAACAATTGTTAAATTTAAGGAGACTAACAGAAAGGTTATTAATGTCCTCCTAAGATATGTTCAATATTTACTCCATTATCAGACAAACCACTTGTGCAATTTATTTTGAAAAGATAAGAACTTCTTCTAAAAGCAAAATGACTGTGTAACTTTGACCCACAGGACCTTGGGAAAAATTCGAAAGCCAATGATTTTCAAACAGACTTTAACAAATATTCAATAATTTAGCATAGTCACATGTGCAAGATAAATTTTCTGTTCTAATATTTCTATCAGTTATTTGTTGTATTAGCTAAAAATCTCAAAAACTATGTTGAGTTATACCATACTAATGGTCATAACCATCCCTGACATATTATTATTTGAAATGGTTTCACCATTTAGTATATTGGCTCTAAACTCTTTTTTTTTTTTTTTGAAACAGAGTTTTACTATGTCACTCTCGGTAGAGTACAATGGCGCCACAGCTCACAGCAACCTCAAACTCTTAGACTCAAGTGATTCTCTTGCCTCAGCCTACCAAGCAGCGGGGACTACAGTGCCCACCGCAATGCTGGGTGAGCTATGACGCCACAGCACTCTACCCAGGGCAGTGAGACTCTGTCTCAAAAAAAAAAAAAAAAGGAAAAGAAAAGAAAAAGTGTCAGCTTTAGACTCAGTGCTATAGAACAATGGTTACACTGCCAGCCACATACACCAAGGCTAGGAGGTTCAAACCTGGCCCCAGCCAGCTAAACAACAATGACAACTGCAGCAACAACAACAACAACAAAAAAAAATAGCCAGGCATCTGTAGTCCCAGCTACTTGGGAGGCTGAGGCAAGAGAATTGCTTAAGCCCAAGAGTTTGGGGTTGCTGTGAGCTGTGATGCCATGGCACTCAGCTTTAACATACTGATAGTAAGTGACCTCTAATATATAGTTAAGGGGAAAAAAGAGGTAGTAGATGCAGAATATTATATATGGCATGACAATTTCTGTGTTCTCAAAAAGTATAAATGTTTATAAGCATAAATGTTTATAACAGCATGATACAGTTTTGAAAGGATACATAGGAAACTGGTTGCTTCTGAGGAGGGGAACTGAGGGAGTAGGACAGAATACAATAGCAAATGAAATTTCACTGGATAGCACTTCTGAATTTCAAACTATGTACAAGTACTTTTTTTTAATACTTAATTTTAAAAATACAGTATAATGTGGTTAGAGGCACAGACTCTTGAATTAAACCACTTCAGTTTAAATCCCAGCTCTGCTACTTACTAGCTTTGTGACCTTGGACAAATTATTGAAGTTAATTAAAAAACAATTTGGGGGCCTTAGTTTATTTATAAAATGGAGATAACAGAATTTATCTCAAAAAATTACTGAAAAGATTAAATAATATTTTCAATCTACTTAAAATAGTACTTGGCACAGATTAAGTGTGCTCTCTCTCTCTCTATATATATATATGTGTGTGTATGTGTGGTATGTGCATGTATAAGTATATAATAAGTATCTTTTATCATGTTAGGAATTCTTTTTTCTTTTTTGAGACAGGGTCATAAGTCTATTGCCCGGGATAGAACGCAGTAGTGACATCATAGCTCACTGTAACCTCAAACTCCCATTTAGTCATCTTCTTGACTCAGCCTCCCAAGTAGCTAGGATTTCAGGCACTCAAACCCCAGCTAATTCTTTTTTTTTTTTTTTTTTTTTGAGACAGAGCCTCAAGCTATCCCCCTGGGTAGAGTGCCATAGCATCACAGCTCATAGCAACCTCCAACTCCTGGGCTCAAGCGAGTCTCTTGCCTCCGCCTCCCAAGTAGCTGGGACCACAGGCGCCCGCCACAACACCTGGCCATTTTTTGGTTGCAGCCATCATTGTTGTTTGGCGGGTCCGGGCTGGGGATTCGAACCCGCCACCTTAGGTGTACGTGGCTGGCTCCTTAGCCGATTGAGCCACAGGCGCCGAGCCAGCTAATTCTTCTATTTGAAGTAGAGACAGGGTCTTGCTCTTGCTCAGGCTAGTCTCCAACTGCTGCGCTCAAGCAATCATCCTGCCTCAGCCTCCCAGAGTACTAGGATTACAAGTGTGAGCCAGAGAGGCCAGAATTAAATTTTCACTGACCCTACAATCTAAAAATATCTTTATGTTGTTCTCTCTTTGAAATTCAACAGTTGCCTAAGCATAAAATTTTAGGTTGAAAATTAGATTCATTGGCTTGGCACCTATGGCTCAAGTGGCTAAGGCGCCAGCCACATACACCTGAGCTGGCAGGTGTGAATCTAGCCCAGGCCCGCCAAACAACAATGACGGCTGCAACCAAAAAAAACAGCCGGGCTCGGCACCTGTGGCTCAACTGGCTAAGGCACCAGCCATGTACACCTAAGGTGGCAGGTTCGAATCCCCAGCCTCAGCTGCCAAACAACGATGGCTGAAACCAAAAAAAAAAAAAACGGCTGGGGCATTGTGGCGGGCACCTGTGGTCCCAGCTACTTGGGAGGCGGAGGCAGGAGACTCGCTTGAGCCCAGGAGTTGGAGGTTGCTATGAGCTGTGATGCCATGGCACTCTACCCAGGGGGATAGCTTGAGGCTCCGTCTCA
>CAUYQV010090555.1:0-21585 GCA_963574575.1 Galagoides demidoff | reverse complement strand
GGGGCATACATATCTGATATAGGATGTTATTATAT
Organism: Galagoides demidoff; assembly: GCA_963574575.1. NCBI lineage: Eukaryota > Metazoa > Chordata > Mammalia > Primates > Galagidae > Galagoides > Galagoides demidoff. The sequence goes on along the minus strand of CAUYQV010090555.1, from coordinate 21,550 downwards.
ATGCAAGTTCCTTCAGGCTTTCCTGTACATTCATAATAAGAGTAAACCCACAACACAGTTTTGAGTTTGTCTAGTTTGGGTTACCTTTTGGATACATTTTCAAAATCTTCATCGTGTCTTATACCTAAGATTAAAGAAGGAAGATGAAAAAGTCCAAAGCAAAGAATCAGTAATTGGTCCCACACTGCTGCTGCTCATCCTCAAGCTTCTGTAGTCAGCTCCTGGGATATGACTGGGGAAGGGGTGTAGTCTGTTTCTTCAGGGTCAGATGGTGTGGATATTCTTGGTGTTGTTGGACCATCCATTCCCCATCGCTGGCTGGTTTCACATGTGAGTGATGTATCCAGGTAGGAATGCCATTCACCTTCACTGCTGTTGGGGTGGATGGGATCATTAAATAGGGGCCTTTCCATGGTGGTTCAGTAGGCTCAGGCTCCAATCTTTAATAAATACACACCTGGTTGCCTGGAGAGTGGGGATAGATTTGGGGTGATAAACTAACAGGATATCTATCATTCAGCCATTCTGAAATCTTTTTTGTTGTTGTTATTTTTTCCAGTGACATTAGTTGGTTAATAAGTTAGTAAATTTTGTTTCTTCCAGTTCTGTCAGGGTCCCTGGTAAATTTCTTAGAATAGGAGGGGTCCTGTGATGTAATTTATAGGGTGTGTAACCTATTCTTTTTTTTTCCTTAGTTTTTTGAACCAGGTTACATTGATTGCATTTGTTAGGTAAAGTCTCTCTTATAATTGTGTCCTACCTCCAAATGGTATGTCATATACTGTGTATTTCCTCCATGTTTTCAAATTTCTAGGCATAGAATTTTTTATAGCATTCAGTGATAATCGTTTGTATCTCTGTGGTATCTGTTATATCCCCTTTTTTGTTTCTGATTGAGCTTATTAGAGATCTTATTTTTCTGTTTCTAATTAATCTGGCCAGAGGTTTATCAATATCTTTGCAAAGAACCAACTTTTTGTTTTGTTAACCTTATGTTTCTTTTGTTCTCAATTTCATTTAGTTCTGATCTAATTTTGATTCTTTCTTTCTTTTTTTTTTTTTTTGCAGTTTTTGGCTGGGGCTGGGTTTGAACCTGCCACCTCCGGCATATGGGGCCGGCGCCCACTCCTTTGAGCCACAGGTGCCACCCACTTTCTTTCTTTCTTCCTTTTCTTTCCTTTTCTTTCTTTCTTTCTTTCTTTTTTTTTTTTTTTACTAGAGTTGGGATTGGATTGCTCTTCCTTTTCCAGTATCTTGATACGATTTATTAGATTGTTGATTTGCACTCTTTCAGATTTTTGGATCTGGACACTTAATGTGATACATTTTCCCCTTAGAACTGCTTTTGTAGTATCCCATAAGTTTTGATAGCTTGTAGCTGCACTATTGTTTTGTTTGAGGAATCTAATGACTTCCTTTTTTATTTCCTCTTTGACCCCACTGTCATTCAGGTAAAGGTTGTCTAGTTTCCACAATTTCACGTGAGGTTGTATGTTTCTGTTAGAATTGAGTTCTACTTTTATTCTGTGTAGTCTGTGAATATACAAGGTATAATTTCTTTTCTTTTAATTTTTTGAGGATTGATTTGTGTCGTAGGTTATCAATCTTGGAGAATCATCCATTAGCTGGTGAGAACATATATTTGGTAGCATTGTAGTGAAATGTTCTGTATATGTCTGTTAAGCCCATTTGTTCTACAATTGTGTTTAAATTCAGTGTTTCTTTGTTTAGTTTCTGCTTGGAAGATCTGTCCAGTACTGTCAGTGGGATGTTAAAGTCCCTGACTATTATGATATTGTCCAAATCAAGTAGGGTTTGTTTTATAAATCTGGGGCATTAATGCTGGGTGCATAAATATTTAGGATTGAAATGTCTCTTGTATTTTTCCTTTGATGGGTACACAGTGACCATCTTTGTCTTTCTTTTTTGTTGATTTACAGTCAATTGTATCTGCAAAAAAGATAGTAAGTCCTGATTTCTTTTGGTTTCTGTTTGACTGAAATATTGTTTTCTAAATCTTCACCCTGAGTGGTGGTCTGTCTCTGTGAGTTAGATGACTTGGCTTGTACCTTTATATCCAGTCTGCCAGCCTGTGCCTCTTCAGGGGAGGATTCAAGCTGTTCACACTTATTGAAAGAATTGATAAGTATGATGGAATTCTCTTTGGCTTATTTTGTGGAAATCTGTTGCCTAGTTATCACTTGGGCCATTGTGGAAGCTATGCTTTTTCCTTTAGTTTCTGGGTATCTTTACTTTGCCAGTGGTCCATTGTATCGTCTGTGGATTGTATGGGTCTGAGTACCTCCCAAAGAGCTGGTCTTGTTGTGGCAAATTTCCTCAATGCTTGCTTGTCAGTAAAATATTTGATTTCTCCATTGAATATGGAACTTAAGTTAGCAGGATACGGAATCCCATTTTGGCAATTGTTTTATTTGAGCTGTCTTTGGCTTATAAAGACTGAAAAGTTTGCTGTAACCAAAATGGATTTGCCTTTGTAGGTCAACTGCTACTTAGCCTGGCTGCTTGAGGAATTTTCTCATTCCTTTTGATTTTGGTCAAGTTAATAACTGTGTGTGTAGGAGATGCTTTGTTTGGATTCATTTGTCCTGGAGTTTGATAGCCATCTCGTGACCTTATGTCTGGGTCTCTGGCCATGCTTGGGAAGTTTTCATCTATAATGTCTTCAACTAGAGCTTTCATGCCTCGGGTGGTCTCTTCTCCATCAGGGATGCCTGTGATTCCCATCTTTGTACTCTTTTCTCACATCTCTCTGAGAGGCTGCTCTGCTTTTGCTCTCCTTCTCTCCTCCTCTTTAAATGACTGGGTTAGTTTGAAAGTCTTATCTTGGAGTTCTGAGATTCTTTCTTCTCTGTGGTCTGATCCGTTGCTGAGACTCTTTGCTGAGTTAAGCTCCATTATATCCTTCTTAATTATGTCCAGATCCTTCGTGACTTTCTCTTTAATTTTACTGATTTCTTTCTTTCTTTCTTTTTTTTTTTGAGACAGAGCCTCAAGCTGTCACCCTGGGTAGAGTGCTATGGTGTCACAGCTCACAGCAACCTCCAACTCCTGTGCTCAAGCGATTCTCCTGCCTCTGCCTCCCTAGTAGCTGGGATTACAGGCACCTGCCACAACACTTGGCTATTTTTTGGTTGCAGCCGTCATTGTTGTTTGGCGGCCCCCGGCTGTATTTGAACCCGCCTGCTCAGGTGTATGAGTCACGGGCGCCGAGCCTTCACTGATTTCTTGAGACAGTTTTTGGACTTCTTTTCCCACTTTCTCTTCAGTTCCATTCATCTTATTTGTCATCCATATCCTGAATTCTGTTTCTGTCATTTCAATAGTTTCTTTGTGGTTGGAATTTTTAGCCATGGCTCCATTGTAATCCCTTGCGGCAGTTGATCTGCTCAGAATTTTCATATTGCAAGCATTCTTTTGTTGATTCCACCTCATGTGTATTTTCTATTTATTTCTTTAAATCTAAGCTAAAAGGTTAGGGTGTTCCTGAATTGTAGTTGAGAGATATTCTGGTTGGGTTTGATTAGCCATTGACATGAGCCAGTTAGTGCCTGGAGGGTGGAGCCTGGGCCGACTGACTGGCACACCTCCCTGCCAGCTTTAGTGCTGTTCAGAAGGCTCTAGGCTATTAGGACACCCATTCAGGTGGGCTGATGACAACTCTGGCTGCCCTGGGTTGCAGAGTTGTCCACATCCCTTCTGGGACTTGCCAGGTGATGTGGCAGCTCCTTGTTCTGCCCACAACTTAGCGTGTTTTAGAGCTGCTTAGTGGCCTGATCTGGTGGGCTCACGTCAGTTTCAGAGGCCCCCAGAGGCAGAGCTCACCACGTCTCTTCCAAGACTTGCCAAAGCAAAGTGGAAGCTTGCTATTCCGTTGCCCTCTCAGCTAGTTTTGGGGATGTTTGGATGCTCAAATCTGAGGGGCTGTTGTCAGTTTCAGAGGCCTAGGGTTGTGCAGCTCACCACACCCTTTCCAGAATCTGCCAAAGCAAGGTGACCCCTTGGTGATCCACTATCCCACTCGGCAGGGTTTTAGGGCTGCTTGGATACTAAAACTGGCAGAGTGATGTCAGTTTCAAAGGTCCTGGGATGTGAAGCTCCCCACAACCCTTCTGGGTCCTGCCAAGTGGAGGCGCAGCTTGCTGTCCCAGTGGTCTGCTCAGCAGGGTTTCAGGACTGCTGGACATTTAAACTAGCAGGCCATGTCACTTTCAGAGGCTACAGGGACAGGAGCTCATCAGGCCCCTTCCCAGACCTGCCTGAAGCTAACTGGCAGTTTGCCCTTCCTCTGCCTGCTCAGTAAGGCCCCAGGCCCACTGGGATGTTAAATCCAGCTGGCCGTTTTCAGTCTCAGTGGCCCTGGGTCTTGAAGCATGCCACACCCCTAACAGGACCTGCTGGTAGTGAAGCTGAGGTCTAGCTGCCTCTCAGCTCAGAGCCTGCTGTGCCCTGCCCTTGCCTGTTCCCTGTGTTCAGCGTGCTGTATGGGGGGAAAAACTTGGTTTCAAGTTACCACATGGAGGCCTCAAGTTCAATCCCTTCTGACTGCATTGGAGGCCTGTTGTGGTTTACCCAGGATCTCAGGCTGCTTTAGCCTCCACCGGATCCCTGCTGTGCCTGCTGACCTGCATTATGGCTCTGCATGGATTCCAGGGGAACCAGGGAGGCCAGCAGCGGTCTGAACCCAGCTGGCTGGGGCTGGGAGAGCAGTGCGGTGCTCCAGCAGGCTGCTGCTCCTGCATGGACCTTGGACATGTGGTATGTGTCCCTGTCACCTGCTTCCTAGCAGTTTCTTCTTCCTTCCTTTGTTTTTGCTCTGAGTGTCACACTTGCCTGTTTGTGTCTGCAAAGAGATGAGCAGTTCCGAGGGAGGCAGCTGCCAGCACCTTTCCCAGTTCCCTGGGAGCAGCGACGATGGTGCTGCCTCCAGGTCACCCCGTGTCTTCTTCTCTTCCTATTTTTAACTCAGCTGCTCACCAGCTGATTTGGGCAAGTCATTTAAAGTCTCTGGTACTTGGTAGTGTAGTCTTCCTTGGAACTATTCCACTAACCTGGGATTATTTCAGAGCAAGTGGGATGTGTGCCAGTTCTTCTGAGAAACATCCCAGAATGGTCTGCGTATCAACCACTAGACAGGATTGAATGTGCCTCTTGCCCATGCTTGTTGATGCCCACAGTCCGGCCCTCACTTACTGTGTCTGTCTGTCCATCCCACAGCCTCGAAGGGAGAGTGAGAGGGGCATCCGTGCGGCTGAGAACGGCCCCCTGCCAGGTTATGAAAAGGAATCAAAGAGGAGCTAAGGTCTCAGTGATGGCTGGTGCTGAGGATGCCACCGATTCCCTGGGTGGAACATGTCCTCAAGGTTGTGTCCAATGGGATTGGGCCTCTGGGGTGCAAAGGTCACCCTGGGGCGGAGGCGGAGCACTGAGACAGGACAGGCTGGTGGGGGAAGGTGGGGCTCTGGGGTTTCTGTTTAGCTAGATGAGTTCTGGAGATGGGTGGTAGAAATGGTTGCACAATATTATGAACGTACTTACTGTCACTGGACTGCACACTCAAAATTGGTTAAGAAGATAAATTTTATGTTATGTATATTATGCCAACATTAAAAATAAAACTATGAGCCTGCCTTAGTTTATCTGAAGCCAAATTGAATAGTGTGCCTGGTATCTTTATTTGCCGAATCAGCCACAAGCTCCAGGCATGTCCCTCTGGAGAGACGTGGAGCCTCTTCAGGGGCCAGACTAAGCTGATGCTAGTTGTGATCTGTGGCTGCCAGGAGGTCAGCCAGGTCCCCAAGTGCCACGTGGGCTCTGCACAGGACCTCTGGAGAGGATGGGGGTAGTTGTGGTCAGAATTCACGGTGCAGATGGCAGAGGATTCCTGGAGACACTGAGCTAGCCCCACCTATGCCATCCGGAACAGGAGAGGAAGAGCTGCCTGTGCTCTGCATGTGGGTGGGAGATGCCCATGCCCTGCGGATGCCCCTGAGAACAGGTTGGGTGAGTGGGGCTATGTTCCCCCAAGCTGGGGTGGGAGGGTTGGGTAAGTGGGGCAGTGTCCCCCCATGCTGGGTGTGTGTGCAGGAGAGCTGGGGTGGAGGTCTGTTGGGCCTGGAGGAGTCTTGTGCTGCCTTCTTGTAGGGCTGGGCCACGGGGTCTTTGACTCACCACTGCAGTCACGTTTGAGGTGCCCCCCTGGGGAAGCTGCGCCCTGATGCTGGCACCTAAGCCGTTGGAGACTGTGCCAGTGAGGAGTGTGCAGAGTCAGACATGCTGCCTGCAGCGTGCTGGTTCTTGTCCCTTGAAAGTCAGAAGGACAAGAAAGGCCAAAGGCTGAGAGTGTAAGATGCAGACGATAGACAAAGCTCCCTATAGGACGTCATCCAAAGCCCAGGTGGGGTTGTGTGTACGGGATATGGGGTCGTAGTGGGGAGGCTCGGGATTGTCCCAGCCAGAGGGACAGTCCTCTGGGGGATGGAAGGCTAATGTTCAGCTTCAATGATGGATGAAGATCCTGCAATGAGACAAGAATGGGAAAACCAGAAGAATGTATTTTCCTAATTCTTTTACCTCACTTCTGTGTCATGTACCAGGAGGCTCCTGAGGTGCCTGTCCTGAGCCCCCAGGGGAGGAGCCCCACAGTGGGGGTGGGATTCTGGGGAGGTGGAGGGTGGAGGGGAGGCCAGGAGGAGTGGGTTGGGGTGTCCCTGCCCCACTGCCTGCTGGGGGCATAGGGAGAGGTGTTGCTTAGAATAACCAGAGCAGAGGAGGCCTGGGCTCTGGAGAACAGATCCAGAGGGACCCACTCTTCCCAAGACAGGGGCAGAATATGGTAGGCTGGCCAGGAGCTAACTTATGGGCCTTACTCAGAAGGAGAGTGGGGCCCATGGCCAAGTCACAGCCCGACCTCAGAGTGCCAAGTGGGATCTGCAGGCCAGGACTGCTGGCTGGTCTGAGAGTGCAGATGGAGGCCAACAGTGGGGGCCATGGGTGTAGAGGTGCCACCTTTGCCCACAGGTGTAAGCCTTTGTGAGGAGTGGCACTCCTTCTCAACCCTTCCCCACCCCTTGAGTTTCTTCTAGAAGATGGAACAACAGTGACTGAGAACCTCAGGGGGCAGCTCACAGCACCACCTATTAAAATGGCACCATGGTCCAGCCCACCACACATGGTCCAGCCTACCACATGTGGTTCGGCCCTCTCAGGAGGGTTAGCTGGCATGACTGTGAGCATAAACGGCTCAGGCTGTCACCTGTATGTGACCCTGGTTAGACCCTGAAACAAAACACCCAGGGAAGGTAGATGGCCGTGTTGCCTGGTGGCCATGATGTAGAGTCCCAGCACTGTCTTCTCAGTCTAATGGTTATTTAAAGGTTCTATTACATTTTGGCTTTCTTGTTACATGAAAATAGGTGGAAAATGAAAATGTAAGTGTTCCTGTGAGAAATAAGATGTATAAGTCTTCAAAAATTTTTTTTCTTTTTTTTGAGATCTCACTTGAGTCTCACTCTGTGTCCTTGCTAGAGTGTCATGGTATCATCATAGCTCACAGCAACCTCACACAGCAGGCTCAAGTGATCCTCCTGCCTCAGCCTCCAGAGTATCTGAGACTATAATAGTTTTTCTATTCTTAGTAGAGATGGGGGTCTCGCTCTTACTCAGGCTGGTCTCGAACTCCTGAGCTCAAGCGATCCTCTTGCGTTGGCCTCCCAGAGAAGTGGGATTATTTTAGCTCTCTGAGAACAATCCCCTTGCAACTTGTGTACCCACTGTTGGGTTTTGCGCAGGAGAGAAGCAGGCAGACCTTGTGGTCTGTTGTGTCTCCTTGTCCTTTGGCTTTTAGGGGGTCCAGGAGGGATTTCTTGGATAAGTTACATCACCTGTGCACAAACTAATACGTGTATTCTTGAAATTGTGAAAATCTTTGTAAAACAAGATAGGCTATAGAAACATAGAAAGCATGAAGGTCGTATTTGTTATTATTGCCATGTAACAAATTGCTCTAAAACTTAGCTTATAGCAGCGTACACATTTATTTTGTGTGGTGTGGGGCTAGAATTTGGGCATGGCCAGCTGGGGCCTCTGCTCAGGATGTCCAGTGGCCCACAAAGGAGCTGTTGGCTGAAGCCACAGCATCTCAGGGCTCACCTAGAGGACTGCCCACTCCCAGACTTGTTTTTTGGGTGTTGGCCAGATTTGTTTACTGCTGGCTGCTGAGCTGAGAGACTCAGGTCCTTGGTCGCTGTTGGCTGAGCCTGTCCTCAGTTCTTGTCCAGGAGGCCTCCTCTGTCAGGGCAGGTGCCAGAGATAGTCTTTTGTGATCTAATCACTAATCACAGAAGTAACACCATCACTTTTGCTGCTTTCTGTTTGTTAGAAGCTCAATACCAGGGTCAGCCTGCCTTTGAGGGAACTGGATTCCACAAAGGTATGAGCCCCAGGGGGCAGACTGCTGACCACAGAGATGAAGAGCAGTGGAGGGGAAAATGCTGGAAGACTTTGAAATGGATCAGAAAGACGACTCTTGTCTTCTGGAGGAAATAAAGCGGTCTCTGGGGCCCTTCTTGATTACCTGCCTTTTTCATTGTTTACAACGATCAGGAAACTGGCAACAATGCAAATGATTTTGTCGCTAGAAATGAAATTGAACTGTGACTGTGGAAGGCACTGTCCAGTTTTGCGCTGATCTGTAAATTCGGTTCAGCCTTCCTGATTGCCCGTATGGTGAGAGGTATGGATCTTTGCAAACAGGATGGGCGACATGCGTTCATTTTATGTTGGTATGAAAATCAAACAGGTAAGAAGAAATCAGAGCTCCCTCTAGTGGCACCTGAACCTTGTCTTGGGGGCCCTGGGCCTGCTCGGTCTCCAGGTGCAGACTCTGCGGGGTGCCCCTGGAGCTCTTCACCTGACTGTCCTACCTGAGGCCTCGCATGTTAGAAAAATACATTCCATCCCCACAATTGTAAAGGCAAGGAACAAATGAAACTGCTGAGTTAAAGATGAATGACTTTTTTTTGTTGAACATGCTAATTTTTTCCATAAAAAATGTGAGCACAGGGTCACACAGTCTCCCCATCCCGTTTCACTCTCTTTTTTATTCCACTGGCCTGATTAAATACAGCATAATCATGGGTCTCGAATCTCTGAAAATTTTGAAGCAATGTCCTTTTTTTTTTTTATCTTAACATATAAGAATTAACAGGTGTGCTTACATATGACTGGGTGTCAGAACAACAAACTTAAATTACATGTTTATTCTGAGGCAAGATTGTGTGGGAAGATTTATTTCACACCAGTGGGAATATAATTGTTATTTTTCTAATTGTTTCTACAAATCAGGAATTAATTGGCCTTAAAATTTGACCTTTCAAAATTAGCTAATTACCTTCCAGTTTTCCACTCAGCAGAAATATATTTGATGGCGAGTTGGATGGGGAAGCAAACTTGAGAGAATATATTAAAAATAATAAAGATAAATTGTTGTAAGACAACGCTTACATCGTCATGAATTTGTTACTGTATTTCATTATTACCTAATGAAAATTAATACATTGCTGAAAATTTGGAAATTGAAGGGGAAAAAATGATCCTAACATAATTGTTAACCATCTACTGGCACATCCTGTGTCCTCTCTGGTCTTTCTCATTATGTAGAATGAGTTTTTACATAGTTGTGCTCATAGTATCTGTCTTATTTTATAGTTCTTTTTGTTAACAATGTGTTGTAAACACTATCAGTGTTGCTGCATATTGCACCAAACTAACATTTTACATATTTTTACTGAGGTATAATTTCACCAAAAATGGGTCGTAGATCTAAGAGTTTTGACAAACGCATGCGACTGTGTAACCATCAGCACAATTATGATACAGAGCATTTCTCTCCCTACAAAAAGAACTTTAGCCCCTCCTTTTGCCCACCAGCATCTGCTAACCACTGATCTGTTTTCTGTTCCTATACTTTTGCCTTTTCACGAATGCTGGGTCTTTCGCTTAGCGTATGACAGGGGAGATTCATCCAAGTTGTGTCTCTTATTATTACAAGTGGAGTCATGTGGACAAAGCACATTTTGCTTATTCATTTTCCTGTTGAAGTGCATTTGGGTTGTTTCCAAGTTTGGGCAGTTATAAATAAAATCATTATAAACATTGCATACAGGTTTGTGTATGAACATTAATTTTAATTTCTCTTGCATAGATGCCTAGGAATGCAATTGCTAAATTATTTGATAAGTCTATGTTTGAATATGGGAAATGGTCACACTGTTTCCCAAAAGAAGTGCTACCATCTTCCATTTCCTCCAGCAAAGTGTAAGATTTCCCATCCTCAGCATCATTGCTAGCTTTTACTATTGTCTTTCTTTTTAATTTTAGCCTTTCCAATAGGTGTGTGGGTGTGTCTCCTCATGGTTTTGTATATTTAGAGGGTAAAGTTTGCTTGTTTTCTTATTATTAAGCTTGTGATTCATTAAATACTCTCCATATGAGTCTCTATGAAAGGCGTGTTCTCAAATATTGCTGGCAGTTTGTGCTTGTCTTTGTATTCTTACAGTAGTATCTTTACAAGGGCAGACATTTTTAATCTTGATGCTGTCCAATATATCAACTTTTCGTTTATGATTATACTTTTGGGGTTGTATTTAAGCAATCCTTGCCTAAACCAAGGTCACAAAAGTTTTCTCCTGTTTTTTGATTTAGACGTTATTTTAGTTTTAGGTTTCACACTTAGGCTTATGAACCATTTTGAGTTAATTTGTGCATATGCTGTAGGATTTGTATTTTGCTTCTGGATGTCCACTTGTTCCAGAGCCATTTGTTGAAAAGATTATCCTTTCTTCATTAAATTGTCTCTGTCAGAAATAAATTGACCATGTGTCTGTTGGTCTATTTCTAACCTCTCCCTTCTGTTCCATTAATCTATGTGATTACCATGTCATTGACACCATGCTGGCTTATTTACCATAGTTTTATATCAAATTCTGAAATCAATTCTCACCTCTTTGAGGTGAGTCCTCAAAGTTGGTCCTTTCTGAAGATTGTTTTGGCTTTCCTATGTCCTTTGCCTTTCCATATAAATTTTACCATGAGTTTGTCAATTTTTATAACATTTCTGATGGTGTTTTTATTGGAATTGGATTGAGTTTATAAAGTGAGTTTAGGGAGAATTGATAATACTATGGAGTTAAGGCCAGATGTGGTAAACTATAGATGCCTGGGGCAGAAGCTTACTGATTCAGACAAGCCAAGAGTAAAGCTAGGGGAGATTCTTCAGAAAATTAGGTTATTCAAAACTCATGTATGAGAATTTAGAAAGTCCATCAGGGCAAGATTCATCCTCACAAAAGACCACAGACAACCCTAAACTTTCACTTCAAGTTTAGCCCTAGTTTCAGTGGAAACCTTTCTAAGTGCTAATAGAGTGCACCTGCACAGAGCCAATTCACAAAGACTGGGAGAAGTGTTTCCTTCCTTCTCTGTGTTTTAAGCTCTGGGTATTGAAAGAAATATCATTGAAAACATTAACTGAATATGAGCTAAAGGAACAGAGATTTCAGTGGTCACATATGAAAAAAAAATAAGGTCTTTAGAAAAATAGTATGGAAAAGTGCCTAAACGAATGTACTACTACATTCTTCAACAACAAGAACAAACTGATCCACAACCACAAAAAGTCACATAAAAGAACCAAGCTTGTCGGGGTCCTGCCCTGCAATCAGGGTCTGCTAAGACCTGTGGAAACTGATGGTGACTGACTGAAAAAATAGAGTTAGAAATGATAGTAAAGGAAGAGACATGAGACATAGAGTAGAATTAAAAGTGGGAGCTCAGGAGTCCATTACCCATTTGTGGGCTTCTGGCAATGGCCCAGAGTGTTTGCTCCACACTGATTTTATTGAAGTCTATTTGCCCAAAGGGTCAGATGAGGGAGGGAACAAAGATGCCAGTAGTTTCTCTGATTGAGCATACCCATTCCTATTATTATTATTAACCTTAAGGGTAGCCTTCAGAAATCTGAATTCTGAGTCTTGTATTGGGAGAGCCTCCTTACACAGATTTCTAGGGAGGTGTTAAACTTGGCTAGTTCTCTGTGGAATAAAATCCACCAGTGTTAATCTCCTCTTGAGGAATTGGTGGGAGGGAGGAATTTTCCTCCTATCATTACCACAGAGGATCTTCCTCTGCAATAAGGGATATAAGCTTCTCTGCCCATATCTCAGGGCTTGAGCTACTCTCTTGATCTCTGCCCCAGGCAAATGCAAATCTCCATAATGGGTATCTGCTTTGCCTGTTTAATGGGCAGGAAATGCCCTAGAAGATGTATCTTTTTTTTTTATTAAATCATAACTGTGTATATTAATGCAATCATGGGTTATAATGTGCTGGCTTTATATGCAATTTGAAATATTTTCATTAAACTGGTTAATATAGCCTTCACAGCATTTTCTATGCCATGTTAAGACATTTGTATTCTACACCTAGTAAATTTCACATGTACCCTTGTAAGATGCATTGTAGGTGTGGTAGCACCAATTACTCTCCCTCCATCCATCCTCTCCAGAAAATGTATCTTTTTGCTAGGACTCACCACAGTCTCTTCTATGGCCATTATTATCCTCAGAGTGCTGACAGACCCAGCAAGGTGTTTGTAAGCTGTATCACCAACAGGTTAGGATTTCAGAAAAGGCAAGAAGCTTGCTAGCAATGGCTAGCTTAAATATAAACTAGCTGACTTTTCTTTGTTTTGACTTGCTCAGCTTACTTTTTAGTTTTCCCTTTTTCTGGGAGTGCTTTCCTTTGCCAAGAATGGGGTCTTTTGTCCCCATTCTACCAGCATAAGACTATTAAAAAGAATAAAATAATTTGATAGAAACCATCCCTGAGGCTATGTCAAGGTGGATGCTTGGATATAATAGAAAGTCATAGGTCTCTCACTCAGGGCCTTACATAACAGTCCTCACTGACCCTTCTCAGTATTATCTTTCTGAGTTTCCCCCAGGGTAGGTTTTTGCTGTAGTTGATATTGACCTTCTTTTTGAGTTCTAACCCAGCTTCTCAGTATCATGGAATTATCCTATTTTTAATTCTTCTCACTCACAGCCATATTCCTAACAATCGTAACAGCTGGGCAGCAGAAGATGGGCAAAAAAATAAATAAATAAATAAATAAATAACCCCCTAGACACTCCCAATCAGATATGCCCTTCTTAGCTAACTCCAGTGTACACACATTTCTTCTTCTTTGAGACATGAATTTCACATTCTATTGTAGGTAATAGTTCTCAAACTATTTGTTACTCTAAATGTAGCAATGCACAATAAACTATGTCATCCATTGCTAAAAAAAATCTCTGAGGAAGACCAGACATTATACCCTATTAGACAAAGTCTTTAAAACAATGATCTTAAATGTGCACAAATAGCTAAGAAAAAAAATGGGCAAATAACTAAAGGAAGTAAGGAAAATATCATGTGAACAAAACAAGAATATCAACAAAGGGGTAGAAATTATAAAAGGTATCAAACAGAAATCCTCACTAGGATGAAAATGAAAAACTCACTAGAGGGGTTTCAACAGCAGATTATGGAAGGCAGAAGTAAGAATCAGCAAACATGAAGATCAGACAGTCGAAATTTTCTAGTCTGAGGAGTGGAGAGAAAAGAAAATAAAGAAATAGGAATAGATCCTAACCAACATATGGGGAAACTATCAAGTAGAACCACATACACATTATGGGAGTTATAGACAAAGAAGAGAGAGACAGAAAGAGCCAGAACAAATATTTAAAGAATTAATGGCTGAAAACTTCCCAAATTTGAGTAAATACATGAATCTACAAATCCAAAAAGCTTAATGAACTTTAAGTAAGGTGTAGGGGCCAAGGAAAAACTTCCCTTTTGCCATCTGAAAGTTTGCTGAAAAATTAACTCACAAAATGATATTAATAAGAGAAAAGACATATAAACTTGTTAATGTACATGTGAAGTAGAACATAGTCACAGAAGCTTGAGGTACCATCTTGAGGTTATAGAAAAAAAGGTAGCTCAGAGCATGGCCCCATACAGGTTATCATGATAAAAAGATTTATAGTGGCAAGACAGGTTATGGAGGTAAAGAAGAGGAGGCCTGGCTATGGAAGGTTATGTTGTTATGTAAATAACAGCCCTCAAAGACAATAGATGGTAATGTTTCTTTCAGACCTTTAAAGGTGTCAGACTCTCAGATAATCCTAGATCTGAACAAGGGAAGGCCTGGCTGCATCAATGCAGATCCTCTACAGATTCAAATCTCCCCCATGAAAGATGGCTTTGTATAGCTACTTCTGTTTGTTTCAAAATATGTCAAAGAAGTATATCTTGGGGTGAAATATTTTAATTTTCTTCAGAGGTAATTTTTAAAAGACTCATAACAAGACATATAATCTAACAGTTAAAAGTTGAAAATAAAGAGAATCTTCAAAGGAGCAATGGAGAAGTGCCTCATTGCATACAAGGGAGAAGAGGTTGTCTTATACAAGGGATTTTGAATTAGATTTATGGCTGATTTCTCATGAGAATTCATGGAGGCCAGAAGGCAGTGAGATAATATATAAAGTGTTGAAAGAAAAATGCTGCCAACCAGGAATTCTATATTCAGCAAAACTCTTTTCAAAAATGAGGGAGAAATGAAGACATTCCCAGATGAATAAAAGTTGAGGGAGTTCATTACCACTAGACCTTTTCTACCAGAAATGTTAAAGGGAGTCTTTTCAAGCTGAAATTAGACAGTAGCTTGAATCCACATGTAGAAAAAAAGAGTACCACAAAAAGAATCTACATTGTAAGGTATAAAACAGTATAAATGTATTCTTTGTATGTAACTCATTTATTCTCCCATCTTTTAAATATTACAGTTGAATAAAATAATAATTATGAATTTATGTTAAAAGATATACAGTATAAAAAATATAATTTAGGAGCAAAACTTTGTATATAAGTGAGACTAAGTTAACACTAACTCTTAACTGGACTCTCATTAGAGTATTTTAAGATGATGATTGCAATCCCCTCAAAACTATTAAAAAACAAAATAACATATATAAATAAGATATATGTTATTATATTACATAAAACATATAATAAAAGAAATAAGAGAACAAAAATGGCACCCTAGAAAATATCTATTTGACTCCAAAGAGACAGTATTGGAGGAATTGAGGAACAAAAAGACATGAGACATGTAGGGAAAAAAAAATACCAAAGTAGCAGATAAATCCTACCTTAAAATAGTAATTACATTAAATGTAAATGGATTAAACATTCTCATCAAAAGACAGAAATTGGCAGAATGAATAAAATAAATGATCCAACTATATATACTGTCCACAAGAGACATACTAAAAAAATCCAAATAGGCTGAAAGTCTAAAACTAAAAAGATGGAAAAAATATACCATCAAAAGTGGAGGGGCTATCTTAATATTGAACAAAAATAGACTTTAAGAAAATCTTGTTATTAGAAGACAAAAAAGAATTTATAAATGGCATTACTACCCAAATCCATCTATTATACATATTCAACCAACTGGTTCTGAAATTTATAGAAGGATGCAAGGAACCCAAGATAGTCACAACAATTTTGAAAAAGAATAATGCTCAGAGGACTCATGCTTCCTGATTTCAAAACTTACTACAAAGCTACAGTGATTAAGACTGTGTGTTACTGGCATAAGGATAGATATATAGATTAATGGAAGAAGATTGAGAGTCCAGAAATAAACCCTTATATTTATGGTTAATTTATTTTCACCAAGGATATTAATTAAATGGAGAAAGAATAATTTTTTTCACCAAATTTACTGAAATAATCTGATATCCACATGCAAAAGAATGAAATTGGACCCCTACTTCATATTATATGCCAAAATTAACACAAAAGGGACAATAGATCTAACTGTTTAAGTCCTAAAACTATAAAACTTCTAGGACAAAAAAAATTTGTATATCTTTGTGACCTTGAATTATGTGATAACATCTTAGAGATGATGCCAAACACATAAGCAACAAAAAGGAAAATGCATACATTTAACTTGATCAAGAAGAGTGACTATTGTGCCTCAGGGGAGACTATCAAGGCAGTGAAAAGACAAATGGTAGAAAATAGTGGCTAATCATATAGCTGATAAGGGGCTAGTAAATAACTCAGTAATAAAAGGACTTCTCCCACCCACAGGCAAAGGATTCAAATAGGTTATTTCTACAAAGAAGATATTTAAATGGTCTGCAAAGAAATGAAAAGATACTCAGTAATCAAAGGAAATGAAAGTAATTAAAAATTCAGTGACACACCAGTGGACACTCAATAGGAAGGCTGTAATAGACCAGATGGGAAATAACAAAGGTTAAGTATGATGTGGAGAAACTGGACCCTTCATACGCTGCTGGTGAGAATGTAAAATGTTGCTGCCACTGTGGAAAATAGTCTGGCGTTTCCTCAAGTAGTTTAACATAGAGTAATCATGTGACCCACATTTCTATCCTCAGGTATGTACACAAGAGAATTGAAAAGATGTGCCCATACAAAACACGTACACATGTGCCCAAAGCAGTGTTATTCCTACACCAGAAAAAGTAGAAATGACCCCTTGGGCATCAACTGATAAATGGATAAACAAAATGTGGAATATCCGTAACAATGGAGTGAAGTTCAGTCATAAAAATAGAAGCAGGTCTGGGCAGTGCCTGTGGCTCAAAGGAGTAGGGCGCCAGCCCCATATGCCAGAGATGGCAGGTTCAAACCCAGCCTTGGCCAAAAACTGCAAAAAAAGAAAAAAAAATAGATGCAGGTCTGATACACACCATGACTTGGATAAATCTTAAGACATTACATGAAGTGAAAGAAGCCAGGCACAAAAGAAAATAAATTGTATGAGTCCATTTATATCAAATGTCAGAGTTGATGTATTAATATTAGTCCATTCAAGCTACTATATAAAAAGTATCACAAGCTGGGTAGCTTATAGACAACAAGTATTTATTTCTCATTGTTTTAGAGGCTGGGAAGTCCAAGGTCAAGGTGCCAGTGGATTTGGTGTCCAGCAAAGGCCTTTTTCTCATTTTTTTCTCACATAGTGAAGGGGTGAGGTAAAGGGCCAAGGCTCTTGACCTCTTTTATATGGACACTCATGTCCTATTTACTTTTTTTTTCTGTGTGTGAACCATACATGTATTTTTGTGTCTCATATGTTTTTGTGGAATTGAATATATAAAATAATATATTGTGGAAACTGGAAATTTGATTCTTCCCTTCCCAGGGTTTTTCGTGTGCTGTTTGTTTAGGGACTTTCCTGAACTAATTTTGTAAAGTCTGTATTCTTTGCTGTGTGTGGCCACAGGGTTCTTTGTTCCCTCAGTGATCTGATTCCCTCAGATATTCTTAGATGGTGGGAGCCAGTAAGTCGCATAGTGCCATGGGGCTGTGTGTGTGCACATTGAGCTAGCCCTGGACTTTCAGGCAGGCCTTCTTCTGCCTTATTCTTCACTTTCTCCTTGTGCAGAGGTTCAAGCAAAAGTGAGAGTTTCGGCCCCTTCAGGTCTGTCTTGGGCCCACACAAAGTCCTGGGCACGCATGTGGCTTTCCAGGATCCCCGGAGTTGGAGCTCCTCAAAGCCCCAGAGGACATCTCATTCCTCAGGTTTTCCTTTTATGTTATATTGGTAGGCTTCTCATCAGCCCCACTGACAGTTGCTGCCTCAGGAAGTCTAGTTACTGTTGTTTTGTGAAACAATTACTGCTGACTGTTGGTGCAATAATGACAGTTGATGCCCTGAGGGTGAGGGGAGCTCTGAAGCAGATCAAATACAGGCAGTACCTGGGAGTAGGGTTTCCCAGGGGACTGCCAGATTCGTGAGAAACCCAGCTCAATACCATGTCCCCCAGTAGCTGCTAGGCTGGCGATTTTCTTCACCATCACAGGGTTTGTTTTCCATGGAAATCTTTAGTAAAAGGTGAAAGATTTATACGATCTATAGGGTTTATTTTCAAGCCCAGCAGATAACTAGGTAAAGGGATGTGGAAATAGGGCAAGTTAAAATAGAATGTTCTTGGGCGGCGTCTGTGGCTCAGTGAGTAGGGCGCTGGCCCCATATAGTGAGGGGGGAGGGTTTGAACCTGGCCCCAGCCAAACTGCAACACAAAAGTAGCTGGGTGTTGTGGCGGGCACCTGTAGTCCCAGCTACTTGGGAGGCTGAGGCAAGAGAATCACCTAAGCACAAGAGCTGGAGGTTTCTGTGAGCTGTGACGCTACAGCACTCTATTGAGGGTGACAAAGTTAAGACACTGTCTCTAAAATAAATAAATAAATAAATAAAATGTTCTTCTTGGATTATTGTAGATCTTGTTTAATTTCCAAAGTTCTGAAACATTGATTTCCACAGTCTTTGTCTGTGTTTTTGTTGCTTTTATGGAGGAGAGAATGTTCATAGGTTCTTACTGTGCCGTTGTGCTTACTTCTTTTTTTTTTGAGACAGAGTCTCATTATGTTGCCCTTGGTAGAGTGTTTTGGCGTCACAGCTCACAGCAACCTCAAACTCTTGGGCTTTAGCTATTCTCTTGCCTGAGCCTCCCAAGTAGCTGGAACTACAGGTGCCCACCACATTGCCCAGCTATTTTTGTGTTGCAGTTGTTGTTGTTTAGTTGGCCGGGGCCAGGCTTGAACCTGCCAGCCTCAGTGCATGTGGCTGGCACCATAACCACTGTGCTATGGGTGCCAAGCCCCTGTTTGCTTTTATTTGAAAAAAAAAAATCTCATCTTATAAAAATAATGAGGCTGAGTTACTAAGTGGAAGTGCTTGTCTATTCCACCAAGGGAGTAGGAAGATGGATCTAGCCTAGAAGAAACAAATCGTTGCTCAATTTTGTGACTGACTAGGATTTAAAAAAATCATATCCTGAGCAAGAGCAAGACCCTGTCTCTAAAATTAGTGGGGCGTAGTGGTAGGTGCCTGTAGTCCCAGCTAATTGGGAGGCTGAGGCAAGAGAATCACTTAAACACAATAGTTTGAGGTTGCTGTGAGCTATGATGCCAGAGCACTCTACAAAGTGAGACTCTGTCTCAAAAAAAAAAAAAAGCCATAGTAGCAGTATGATAGCTTTGCAAGGCTGGAAGGGAAGTGCTGGCCTGGCTAGGTACATCTCAGTCTGGGGTGCCCACCTATGAGCATTGCTGGAACAGGTATCCACATGGAGGGGACCTGTACCTCCCACCTGAGGAGCCTGGCGGGGACCAGGAAGGTGAAATGTGAGCCGTCTGCTACATGGATACTGACCCCCACAGTGGGAGGGAGCTGACACAGTGTCCTGGGGTTTGGTGGAAGAGCAGGGTGTATGAGGGCGAATGAGTTTGTGCTGCCCCTATGACCTTCCCTCGCATGGTGCCCCAGGGTGTCCTCACTCCCTGAGACGGGAGAAGTCATCCACATTGGGAGTCTGGACTTTAGTTGAGTGAATGCATACATAAAAAGCCTGTTCCAAACAGGAGACTGATTGGCTTCACGCATGCCTCTTCACTGTGGGGAGCTACAGGCCCAGCTATAGAAACCAGCTAATTAATTACTTACACATATGAGGTTGGACAATTAAGTTTGTGAACTCATGCTAGAAAAAGGGTCCCTACAGTCACCTTTGAGGCACTCCCCTTGGGAAATTGTGCACTGATGCCAGCACCTCGTCCACACTGCAGAGCAACTTTGGAACTCCTTCTGGAATAACCATCGGAGCTGTATGAGGTCTGACAATTAAGTTCATGAACTCATTGTAGGAAAAGTGCAGCATACCTCATTTCTGAATATGACTGCACTCACCAGATGGCCACGGGGTGTATGCGAAGGTGCTCATAGTGATATCCAGCAATGAGGCCCGTGGGGCTTTTTCTAGCATGAGTTCAGAAACTGGATTTTCTAACCTCATGCAGTGGGCGCTCCAATTCTGCTCACACATTCTCCCTGCTAGCACCGGGTGGCAGTCTGTTCTTGGTTCTTAGTGTGTTCTTAGCCAAAGAACGAACAGGCACACTAAAAGCAAAGCAAGCACGAAACAAAGTTTACTGAAGAGCAGCAAGATAAGTGTATAGATCAGTGTTTTTCAATCCTTTTTTATCTCATGGCACACTTGAGCCTATAGTTAAACTTCTGGGCCACACTTAAATATGTTGATTTAAAAAAAGAGTAAAAAAAAGAATATACTTACTGTACTTTGAACTTGTTTTGAAATAATTTAATTAATGATCTTTAAAAAAATTTTTCCAGCACCTACAATCCTGTCACAGCACACCAGTGTGTTTTGGTCTCTCTGGGGGCCACTACCTTTAAGTTTTGTTTACATAACAAGACTTCGCTGCCTACCCACCCTCTCCCTCTCCCCCTTTCAGCCTGCTTTTCTGCTTCCAAAGCCCCATTCTTTAAAACCCTCTGTACCTCACTGAAGAGTTAAATATTTATCCTGGGAGTTTCCAGTGTACACGTATAAACATTGAAAGAAATTTGCATGACTTTTCTCTTGGGGTTCTGTTTTGTCCTGAGCTGATTTTGTAGCAAAACTTCTGAGGCAAAAGGGAAGTTTATCCTTCACTCAGCACCAGCTCTCCGAGTAATGTCCTTCCTCTGCGGCGGGGGACCCGACGCGACCACAGGCTGTGTTTGGTTGAGCGTTACCTTACTGTGTCAGCCTGGAACATCTTTTCAGTCTCCTCTCACCTTGTCTGACCTTGAAGACTGGAGGGCAGGTATTTTACAGCAGGCACCCAACTGTACTTTGCTTGAGAGCCTGGCGAGGGACGCAGAGCCACAGCACTCTCCCCTCAGTCCCTGTGTCTATTTGCCCTGTCACTGCTCATCTCTCCCTCAGACCCGGGGTCTATTTGCCCCATTTCTGCTCATCTCTCCCCTCAGTCCCTGTGTCTATTTGCCCCATTTCTGCTCATCTCTCCCCTCAGTCCCTGTGTCTATTTGTCCCGTCACTGCTCATCTCTCCCTCAGACCCTGTGTCTGTTTGCCCCATTTCTGCTCATCTCTCCCTCAGACTCTGGGTCTATTTGCCCTGTCACTGCTCATCTCTCCCTCAGACTCTGTGTCCATTTGCCCCGTCGCTGCTCATCTCTCTTTCAGACCCTTTGTCTATTTGCCTCATCGCTGCTTATCTCTCCCTCACACTCTGTGTCTATTTGCCCCATCTCTGTTCATCTCCCCTTATTTCGTGTCTATTTCCCCCATCGCTGCTCATCTTTCCCCTCACACCCTGTGTCTATTTGCCCCGTTGCTGCTCATCTCTCCCTCAGACCCTGTGGCTATTTGCCCCATTTCTGCTCATCTCTCCCTCACACCCTGTGTCTGTTTGCCCTATTTCTGCTCATCTCTCCCTCAGACCCTGTGTCTATTTGCCCCGTCGCTGCTCATCTCTCCCTCAGACCCGGGGTCTATTTGCCCCATTTCTGCTCATCTCTCCCTCAGACCCGGGGTCTATTTGCCCTGTCACTGCTCATCTCTCCCTCACAC